>CM036580.1:3177019-3303319 GCA_020745775.1 Theristicus caerulescens
TGTAGGTTTAGTTCTCAGGAAGGGGTTGCTTAAGAAAAATTATCCTAAGTTGTCAAGGGAATGTGCAGAGGAAGAGGAATTCTGTGAAAAAGGAGCATTTCTCTCTGGGAAAAAAAAGACAGAAAACCAAACAAAAGCCAAATCAAGACGCTTCCCCCCCGCAAATGCAGAGCATTCTTTGTGAGGTACAGCTGCGTTCGGAAATAATTAACACGTAACTGTGTCTGCAGCCATTTGCCGGCAGCCAAAAATCTAGAAATTTGGATTTTTGGCATAAAAAGCACTGCCGAGGTCGGTGAGGTCCTGGCAGAGCCGGTGGATCCGTGTTTTGGGGAGGAATAAGCCGCTGTGGGAGAAACCTGGGAGCAGGATCAGGTCCCGGGCCTGGGCTGGGGGTCGAGGAGGGGATCACTGCGTCCCCGCGTCCCCGCGCACTGGGGCTCCGTGTCCCCCCCCAGCCGGGGCCTGGTTCGGGGCCCACGTCCCCCTGCTCCGGGGCCCCGTGTCCCCCCGCACCGGTGCCTGCACCGGGGCCCTGTCCCCCACACTGGGGCCTGGTGTCCCCCACACCGTGAGCGGTGTCCCTGGTCGCGCCAAGCCGCATCGCGGGGCGGGACGAACCAATCAGGGCTGAGCTGGCGGTGGCAGCGTGGGCCTCAGCCGGGGCATGAGGCAGCAGCAGGGCCTGGGGCGGCCGGGGGCGGCCGAGGCGGTGAGCGGCGGGAGCCGGGGGTACCCCAGGGGATGGGGAATGGCGGGGGGATCCCCCCCGGGTGAGCCTGGGGGGTCCCATGGGTGTGAGGGGTGGGGGGGATCCCTTGGGTGATCTGTGAATGGAGGGGGGGGGAATCCACCCTCGGGTGATCCCTGGGGGATCCCCTGGGTGTGCTGGGGGGGATTCCCCCCATTGAGTGATCCCTGGGGGTCTCCTAAATGTGCCGGGGGGGATTCCCCCCATTGAGCAATCCCTGAGGGATCCCAGGGTATTCTGGGGGATGATCCCCCCTCGGTTGATCCCTGGGGGGTGCCTTGCATGTGCTGGGGTGGGGAATGCTCCCTTGGGGGATCCCCCCCATCGAGCGATCCCTGGGGGGTCCCCTAAATGTGCCGGGGGGGATTGCCCCCCTTGAGCGATCCCTGAGGAATCCCAGGGTATTCTGGGGGATGATCCCCCGCCTCGGTTGATCCCTGGGGGGTGCCTTGCATGTGCTGGGGTGGGGAATCCTCCCTTGGGGGATCCCCCCCATCGAGCGATCCCTGGGGGGTCCCCTAAATGTGCTGGGGGGGATTCCCCCCATTGAGTGATCCCTGAGGGATCCCAGGGTATTCTGGGGGATGATCCCCTGCCTCGGTTGATCCCTGGGGGGTGCCTTGCATGTGCTGGGGTGGGGAATGCTCCCCTGGGGGATCCCCCCCATCGAGCGATCCCTGGGGGGTCCCCTAAATGTGCCGGGGGGGGATTGCCCCCATTGAGGGATCCCTGAGGGATCCCAGGGTATTCTGGGGGATGATTCCCCCCCTCAGTTGATCCCTGGGGGGTGCCTTGCATGTGCTGGGGTGGGGGATCCTTCCCCCCGCTGATCCCTGGGGGATCCCCTGGCTGTGCTGCCAGATCCCCAGGTCACTTTTGCCATGGAGCCGCTGGGCGCTGCCCCCCCCCACCCTTGCTGGGGCTCGGGGACCCCCGGGCTCCCGGGGCGCTTGGTGACCTTGGGGTGTCCCCTGGCCCCGGGGGCTCTCCGAGCCGCTGCCTGCCCTGCCAAAGGCGCTGACGGACAGCCTGCGCCAGCGCCGGGGCTGGGGCCGGGGTCGGACGCCCCCGAGCCTCGTCCTCTGCCTTCCTCCCCGAGGGCTGGGTGGCATCGATCCTCCGGCGCGGTGCCCTCCCCTCGGGGTCCGGGATGAAACCGGCCCGGCTCACCCCAGCCTCGTCCCTCGCGCGTCCGAGGGCTCGACGCTGCTTATATCCAAACTTCGCAGCGGGGCTTGGGGACGCGACGAGGGAGCGGCATTAAAGCCTTGGCTCGCTCGGCAGCCGCCCCGCAGCTCTGCCCGCCTGGGCTGAGCCACCCAGGACACGCGTTTCGCGTCCGCTTATCGCCGCAGAGCCACGGTCGAGCGTCCCCGCCATCCAAACTCCGGCGCCTGCCTCGGGTTGTTGGGGCGGGGAGGACGAGGCCAGCCGGTGGCGATGGCTCCCGGTGCATTTCTGCCAGCTGTCTGATGCCGGGCTGAGCTCGGCGAAGGTCAGCGTGACCCTGGCAGGGATTTGCATACCCGGTCTCAGCCTCACCCTCCGGAGCTGCAGACCAAAGTCCACGCATGACTGTGGGCCAGAGGTTTCCTCAGAGGAGGGGAGATCTCTCCTGCGGTGAGCACAGCTCGTTAAACGCGCCGGGGGAGCCCTCAAACGAGCTCTTGGGCACAGGAGTTTGTTGGGAGAGCGGGACGCTGCGGTCGGCGAGGAGATAATGGCTCCGTGTTCGATGCAGGACGAGGCTTGGGGCAGCCAGGGCGATACCACGACCCCCAGCCCCGCCACCCCACCCTGGGCCGTGGTCCCAGGGCTCAGCCTCGCTGCTCATCCCCTTTTTTCCCCGCTTTACAGCACTTCTTAACCAAAGTTTTCAGTCTCAGGCACTGCCACATGTTTTTTGAGGGCGTTTTTAATCCCCCGGCGCCCATCGCAGATGCCGTCACCTTTGAGCTGTACTGGAGGCCGGAGCAGGAGCAGTTTGCCCAGAGCACCAAGGTGAGCGTGGGGAGGGGGGGACACCGTGCCTGACCCCAAAATGGGGTGTCCTGCCATCTCACCCCCCTCCTCTCCCCCCAGATGGCGGAGCTGGAGAAGCGGCTGGCGCAGCTGGAGGCGACGGTGTGGTGCGAGCCCGACAGCCAGGTGAGGGGCCAGGGGCTCCTGCCCTGCTCCCCTCCTGCCCCCATCCTGCCCCACTGACGCCATTTCCTTCCCCGCAGAACCCGCTGTTGGTCGGGCTGAAGGGCACCAGCCTCGTGGTGAGTCAGGCAGGAGGTGGGGGGCGTGCGGGCTCCCTTTCCCCCCACCCCATGCCCACAGCACTTGTGGGGGGCAGCGCCAGGGTGCTGCCGTGTCCCCCCTCACCCTGCTCTCCGTCCCCAGGAGACCGTGCAGGTGCTGCAGGCCAAGGTCAACATCCTGGACGTGGCCGTGCTGGACCAAGTGGAGGCCCGGCTGCAGGTGAGGGGGGGACGGAAGGAGGGGACGGCGCAGTGGGTGTCACGGGGCCGTGGGAGAGCCACGGGACGGCACTGGCCGAGGCCGTGAAATGGGTGGGCGCTGCTGGATTTGGTGTCTCGCATCTGCTCCCCCCTCCCCAGAGCGTCCTGGGGAAGGAAATCGCCAAGCACAAGGCAACCGTGCAAGACGCTGACAGCCAGAGCAAGGTAAGAGGTGGTGGGGAGGGCCCCCCAAAATCACGCCTGGCATGGTGGGGGGTCAACAGAGCCCCCCTTCCAGGCTGTGCTGCCCCCCCCCACTTCTTGCCCCTCTCCACCCCCCAGATCAAGCAGATCCACGAGATGATGCAGCGCTGGGACCCCGTGGCCAGCACCCTGCCTGATGTGGTGCAGAGGCTGGTGACCCTCAGGGACCTGCACGAGCAAGGTGAGGGCTGGAGGGGATGTTGGGGACAGTGGCACGGTGTGACCAGGAGCATCTTGGGGCCGGGGGGGGGGGCACTGCTCCCCCCCAGCACTGAGCTTTCTCCTCCCTGCCAGCCACACGGTTCGGGCAGGTCCTCGTGCGCTTGGACACCACGCAGCAGGAGATGGCTGGTGCTCTCAAGGACAACGCCGTGCTGCTGGCGGAGGTGGGTCCCCGCAAGAGCTGCTGGGGTGGAGCGGGGTCCCCATCCTGCCCCCCCTGCTCACCCCCTTCCCCACTCACCCCCCCAGGTCCAGAAGACGATGAAGGAAAACCTGGCCATCGTCGAGGACAACTTTGCGGACATAGACGCCCGCATCAAGCGGCTGCAGAAGTGAGAGCACCCTGGAGACGCCCCCGCCCCCCCCGGGCCCTGCGACCCCTGGGAATCTCTCCCTCCCCCCACAGGTGCCAGCCCCGGCTTGTATATACCCTGGCTCTGCCCCTTGCAGAGCACGGGGGCTGGGGGGGCCCTCCCCACCCCTCCACCTGCCTCGGGGCAGGGGGGTCTCTGTACCGCCCCGATTTACCCCAATAAACGGCTCAGCTCCAAGTGCCTGTGTGTCACTGTTGGGTGACAACAACCCCGGGCAGCGCCACAGGCGCGGGCAAGAGCGGCTGGGAGACAGAAAAGGCCCCGGGGGCGGTGGTCGAGAGCGGCTGGGTGGGAGCCGGCAGGGTGCCCGGGTGGCGGAGAGGGCCAGCGTCACCCTGGCTCGTGTCAGGAGCAGCGTGGCCAGTGGGCTGGGGCAGGGATCAGCCCCTGGGGAGGCCGCGCCTCGAATCCTGCGCTGGGTCCTGGCCCCGCAGCACCAGAAGGAGATGGAGGGGCTGGAGCGTGGGCAGAGCAGGGCAGCGAGGCTGGGGAAGGGTCTGGAGCACGAGGCTGGGGAGGGGCGTCTGGGGGAGCTGGGGGTGCTCAGCCTGGAGAGGAGGAGGCTGAGGGGAGCCCTCATGGCTCCCCCAGCACCCGAAGGGAGGCTGGAGCCAGGCGGGGTCGGGCTCTTCTCCCCAGGAACAAGCGATGGGACGAGAGGGAGCGGGCTCAAGCTGCACCAGGGCAGGGTTGGGTTGGATACGGGGAAAATCTCTTCCCCCAAAGGGCTGTCAGGGCCTGGCACAGGCTGCCCCGGGCAGGGGCTGGGTCCCATCCCTGGGGGGATTTCAAAGCCGGGGGCTGTGGGGCTTGGGGACATGGGTCAGTGGTGGCCTTGGCAGCGCTGGGTTAACGGTTGGACCTGATGATCTTAAAGGTCTTTTCCAACCCAAACGATTCCATGATTCCATGATTCTCTGATTCTCTGTGTCGGCATCTCCTTCGGGCTGCGGGGCAGGAGCGGGGCCCGGCTGCCCGGTTTTAAATGCAGCTTTGAATGGTGCGTAACCCCCCCCGAAATCCCCCCCAGCCCCCTCGTTGCGCTGACTCCGATCGCTGTTGGAAAGCTGAACGTCGCCTCGCTGCCCCCGTGGGGCAAGGGGGGGCGTGGGGTGGGGGGATGGGGAGGACCCCGAGTGGGTGGGGGCAGGGAGGGACCCTGGGAGGGGGCTGGGGGGACATTTGGGGGTGGGGGTGTTTCTCAGGAGGTTGGGGACTCCTTGTGGGGGTTGAGACTGGGGGGGGGCATGACCCTGGGAGGTGGGGGGCACCCTGGGAGGTGGGGGTTACCGCGGGGAGGGGGGATCCCCCCCCTCCCACCTGTCCCGATGCCCACGGGGGTGCTGGCATGGGGGGGCACTGACGAGGTGGGGGGGGGGGGTTAGTGGTGGGGGGCTCCCTGACTGCTGCCGGCTGGCAGCGGTGACAGGAGGGGGCAGGGACAGAGCACCCCCACCCATGCGGTATATTGGGGGGGCCCCGCCGGGCGCCCCTCACCCCCTCATCATCGCCTCCGTGACAACTTGTGCAGAGAGCAGCCATGGTGAGGACTGGGCCAGGGGGGCGTGGGGACATCGCGTGGGGACATCCCGTGGGGACACCTCATTGTCACCGAAATGGGGAATAAACCTCTTCCCACCAAGGTAGCATTAAGAAGCAGGCATTCTCTTCATTGCAGCGCTGGATGCACGGGGGATAGTTCCACCTAACGTGCATGCCGCGTGTTGCATCAGTCAAAGCTTCTATCCCCCCCTGACATACGTATGCGTTGGATTTCCCGGAATTACTCTACATATTCATTCCATTTCCTGGAACTAATGATCATATTTGCCTAGTCTTTACACATGTGGCCTGAGTCTCCGAGGAGGGCTTCCACGGGGGGTCTTCGATGGTCCCTGGTGGTTCCTAGTGGTTCTGGAAGAGGTGTCTCTTGGTGTTCTTTTTATGAACTCTGAGTCTTTTCTTGCAGGCGGGGTCTTGTCTTCTCAGCTTCTTTGTCTTGGTTTCAGTGGGTTTATCTGCACTGCCCCAGGATATGCCAGTCACAGCTGGAAAGTCACCTCCTTGGGTGCAGTCTCCTCTGAGGCCCCTGATAACAATCTGCAGTCTCCTCTGAGGCCCCTGATAACAATTCCCCCCTTTGAGACTTCCAAAGTAAGATCTCTTTGGGAGTCTCGCCTATAGAGCATCATTTTGATCATCTTTTTGACTCTCGGGTACACACATTGAGGTGCAGCATGACGGGATTAAAGGTACAAAGTCTCCTGATTGATACAGATGGACAGGAGTCTTCCATGTGAGTGCTCCTGTCAAAACAACGTGTCGGAGAGCCACAAGGCTTTTCCTTAGAGAAACCAGCTAGAACTTGAAACCTCTTTTCCCCTTGACATGGATTTCCCCTGCAACTGGTGACGCTTGCTATGGTTTCCCATAGAATACCTCGTAAGGACGACTTGTAATCCTAGACCTTGGTTGTATTCTGATTCTCAAAAGAGCTCGTGGGAGGGCCTGTGGCCATTTGAAGGAGGTTTCTGGACATAGTTTACTCATCTGCCGCTTCAAGGGTTGATTCATTCTTTCTCCCTTCCCACTCGCTTGAGGTCTCCATGGGGTACGTAAATCCCACTCGATAGCGAGGATCTTCCTTAACTGTTAGACTCTATCTGCCACGAAATGCGGGCCCCAATCAGAGGACATTCCTATCGGTACCCCGACCCTTGCTATTATTGCTTTGAGGAATAGCTTAGTGACTCCCCTAGCTTTGTTGGTGGGACAGGGGAAAGCTTCTGGCCATCCTGAGAAGGTGTCCACCAATACCAGGAGATATCAATTGGCCACTAATCCCCGGGGCAAGTTCCTTGCCTAGTGGTCCCTGGGGGCCGGCCTTTCCTGGTCATGGGATTCTTTTTTAAAAAAAGGGGTATTTTGCTAGTACAGACTTCACTATCCCGCTCATCCCTCCACACAGAATTGACTTGCGAAGGCTAGAAATCATAGCCTCACTACCCCAGTGTGTCTCCTCGTGTCTCTTTTCTACAGTCTCAGTCATTCCCTGCGGTGGAACTAGGCCTTGTTTTGGGGGAGTTCTTAACCAGCCCTCTCCGTTTGTGCTTGCTTTCAACAGTGATGCCAATCGTCGCTCTGCCTCCCTATCATTATAAAGAAATCTGTGATGGTAGGACAAGTGCGTGACCTTGTCAACGAACGTCAGCTGACGGGTCGGAGGGAGGTGGCTCCATCGCCCCATGTTGGCTCTGCCTCAGACCTGGTTCCTGCCCGATTTGGAGGCAGGAGGGTGTATCCAGCGTCCCGCCTAAACAGCTGCCCATTTTAAGACAGGCACAACGCAACTTGCCCAACGATGCCCTCACTTGTACCAGAGGGTTTGCTGTTAGAAGAAACCAGAGCAAACCAGCTGAAAGCAGCGAAGTTGCAACAAAACAGTGCAAATACGGCTCATAAATATGCATTAAGCATGCTTGCATGGGGGGGTCATGTGAACAAATACTAAGAAGCGTATGGTAACAAGCGATGCCCTGGCCAAAGCATATAGGTTATGTCAGTTGTAAAAACGAGCACGTGAGTAGTCTTAAAGCTGTATCTAAAGAATCAAGAGCGGCAAAAGGGCTACTTCTCGTGCTCCCAGCCAAGAGGCACCTTTATTGCCAGCAAAAAAAGGGCTTTTAGCAAGCGTGTATTTCTGCTGCCTTCTTTCCAGTACCTGTGCACGAAGGAGAAGAAAACAAAATGCGAGCAAATCCTGTTTTGCCTACCTCAGTGAGTGCCAGGTGACCGGTCGGAGGGAGGTGGCTGCTGCGCTCCTCACGACGCCTCTGCCTGTACACCTCTATGGAGCGAGTACAGGTAGAGCCACAACGACCACCCGCAGGCCCAAGGGCTCCCCGAGGAAGAATGACAAAACAAAGAAGATGTGTGGCAGCTCGACTCGTGTATGTTCCTTGCGAGGGTTCCGCCAGGGAGCTTCCAACTGTGTGCGCCGCTAGTGTGGAAGGGAGCTTTCTCCCTCGGGAGAAGGATGCTCGTGGTCTGGGCTGCAAGGGACAGGGCGGGGGAATGGGGCTGGAAGGAGAAGCCCCCGATGGCCCAGCTCCAGCTTCCGCAGCCCGCGCTGGCTCACCAAAGCTCCAGTGTCACTGGCAGAGCAGAACTGCAGCCCCGGGAAAGCTCTCCCGCTGGCAGAGAAGAGGAGTGAAGCAGGCCTGTCTGCGAGGCCTCCGCCCTCTCTCCATAGGCAGGGGGATGCCTGTGCCAGTGGTCCCAAGGCATTAGGCAGCTTTGGACTTCTCCGGCACGTCATGTTTCAGGAGTTCTGTTTATCCTGAGTAGGGGGGGTGGGTAGGGGGGGATTCTGGGGCTCTCTGGGGAGACTGACTGCAGAGCCGAGAGGGATTGCTGGGCCCCTCGCCCCGGTCCTGAGCGGGGGCTGTTGTGCCCAGACGTTACCCAAGCAGCCAGGGATGTGGTTAGGAAAGCCAAAGCCCAGCTGGAACTCAACCTGCCCAGGGATCTCCAAGGCAACAAGAAGGGCTTCTGTCAGCACCCAGGTGGCACAAGGACGGCGAGGGGCAAATGGGGGCCCGCTGCTGAACGAGGCGTGGGACCTGGGCACACAGCAGGTGGGAAAGGCTGAGGCACCGAAGGCCGCCTTTGCCTCCGTCTCTACGGGCCCCACCAGCCTTCAGGAATCCCGGGTCACAGAGGCCGGGGGAAAGGCTGGAGCAAGGCAGACGTAGCCTTGGCGGAAGAGGATCAGGGCAGGGAATGCTTAAGGGAGCTGGACGTACAGAAGTGCGTGGGCACAGAGGGGATGCACGCGCGAGGGCTGAGGGACCTGGCTGATGGGAGATGCACAAGCCGGGGCCCTGCTGCCGCCCTGCTCCTCCCCAGCGATCCCCCCCTTCCGAGAAAGCCCATGCGACAGCCGCGGGCAGGGGGTGTCCCTACAGGAATTCTTGCGCTGGAAGAATTGCCAGGAGAAAACGACGGGAATCCTTTCGGTTCGCTACTGTCCGGGAGGTGGCAGCGTTGCCCTGTCTGAGTCACCTGGGCTTCGTTACGTGGTGGGGAGGGCCGTGCATGCACAAGAGCTCAGCACATCCACGAATCCTGTCTGGCACAAACATGTTTGAGGTTTAATATTCTTTTATCAACTTTTGCAATTCTAATTTTTTAAAAAAATTTGCAACAAAGAGAAAAATGCAGCCCCGGAGTGGGAGTTTGCTCCTGTCTTGGTGATGCCTGTGGATTATAACCCCAACAGCCCCACGCAACATGATGGCCGAGGGCCCGGCTCAGCTGGGAGCACACGAGCACAAAAGATTTGGCTGCAAAGTAAAATGAACGCCGTAAGGGCTCTGGGCTGTGAACTGTGGGAAGAGGAGTGTTAAGAAATAGTTAATCGAGGCTTTGAATAGTATTGTGCATTTAGGAATAGTTATTCAGAAAAAAGATAAATTACATGAATTGGATAACTACAGGAGTTTTCTATTAATCTACGTCCATGCTACACTGCTCATTTTGTCCCTGTACAGTCCTATCCCATGGCTGGAGTCCTATCCCATGACTGGATTAATCACCAGCCGAGTTAATCAGTAGATAAAGATAGATGTAGTAAGGAAAGATGAAGAATTGAACATTTGATTGTGACATTTTAATTGATGTAGACCTTAGATGAGAATAGGGGTAGGGTAAGCATTCCTAATACAAGTTAAGCGGCCTGATTCTTGGAATTTGAAGACGGTTTTAAATGGATCATTGTAAAACTTGGAGGAAAATAAATGACTTTTATGATCTTGCATCGGACCAGTGATTGAAGGGGTCTACGTGGTCGATACACAGGAACTGAAAGAGAACGCAAAGAATCGGTTTACCGATGGGAAATCAAGAACTGTCTACCGACCAGAAAAAGGAAGAATTGTTAATGCAGCGGGAATGCAGGTGGACTTTGATAATCGTGTAATTGCATAATCATGTAATTGTTATAGGAATATATAGAAGGTAACAATTGCAAAACTTGGCTGCCACTCACTGAGGTGATGGCCCAACTCTGAGGTGTTAATAAAGCCAACCTAGAGATACCCACTTTCTGGTGAAAATTCTTCAACAGAAACTGGCGACCCAGATGGGACTCCTGGACCGAGGAGATTGAAAAACAGAAGTCCTTCCAGACAACCCGTTACCAACGCTCCCAGTGCCGGCAAAGAAAAAGGACCAGGTGGGTCCAGAGTTTTGGGAACGGGTGGATCCAGACAGATTTACGAAGTCTCTCTTGTGTTTAAACTTGCCGTTTGAAATAGATTACGCTATAGCAGGAGAACGTGATGGGAACGACACCCAGCATAGAAAGGGGGACGCCCCTTGCTGAGGTATTAGAAAATTGGAAGAAGATACCCCTGGCACAGACTTTGCAGAGAAAGAGATTAATATTATTATGCCAGGAGGAATGGCCATTCCTGACCAGGTCTAGAGGAGGAGGACCACTGGATGTTTGGCCTCCCAAAGGTACCTTCAAACCGCATAAGCAGAAGTTTTTAAGGATTATTTTAGAAGATTCTGGCAGTCAAGATATTGATTATTGGTATAATTGGGCACAAGAAAGGAAAAAACCTCAAAATGGAAAAAATGGAGAACATTTACTTCCTTCTGCCCCTGAGGCAGAACCTGAATCTTCTCCTAAACGGGTAGGCACGTATCCTATGCGTCTGGATTACATCCCTAACCCGAGAGCAGGACCTGGAGCCCCGCCAGAGGTTCCCGCTGTCACTGCTGTGGTTAGACATGAACCTTGGAAACAAGGAGATTTAGTAACCTGGCAAGCGAAAATGCCAAGGCTGAGAGACGACGCAGAAAAATGTGCACAAATGCTTTCTGGCATTGTAACTGATTACTTTCCTAACTGGAGTGACATGAGAACTTTACTCCGAGAATTATTTCAACCTGAGGAAAGAGAAAAAATTTTCCAAAAGGACAGGGAAATTGCTCAGAGGGGACAGGGGTTAGACCCCTGGCCTGAACAAAATCCCGAGTGGGATGTAACAACTACTGACGGAAGAAGAGCTTACCAGGCTGCTGTCCAACAATTAGTGGAAGCAGTCCGGCAAGTAGGAGAGAGTGACTAATTGGACTAACGTCATGGAATGTCGACAAAAGCCTGATGAACACCCGAGTGATTACTGGGGACGATTAAAAGCTACTTTATTAAAGTATGGGGGCATGACACGAGATAATTTTCAAGAACCTTTAGCAATAAGCGTATTTGTAGATCAATCTGCCCCAGACATCGGTAAATATTTTAAGAAACACATGCCTGGTTGGCAAGGAGAAACTTTAACAAAAATTCTTAGTATTGCCACCTTTGTGTATGATGGGAGAAGTGAAGAGAAACAAAAACAAGAAGAGGAGAAATTGAAGGCAGAACAAAAAAGAGAAAGGAAGGAAAAAGAAAGAGAAATTACCTGACTGGCGGCAGCGACCACTCAAGGGTATAAACAAAGAGGAAGAGGCCAGGCTTTTCCCCGAAGAGGTGCTAGAGGCAGAGGATTTCGAAGTAGGGGAGGAGGGCCTTCCCCTGGTTTTTCTTATTCTAATACTCTCGAGTGTTTCTACTGTGGAAATTTAGGACATTTACAGCGTGCATGTCCTCTCAGACCACTTGCTGTGTCAAGAGAAGGAGATTCGGCTGGGAGACCTCCTCGACCTCACTCGCAATAAGGATCGACCATCGTCCGAAATAGATTGATGGAACTGACAGGAATCAAGGTAGATCATAACGGTCACATAACAGCTAAGGCAAATGATTCTTTAGTAGATTTTTTAGTGGACACAGGTGCTACATTGTCTTTATTGAATTTTCAAGTGCCTCAAATATCTTCTGAAACTGTAATAATTAATGGAGAATTAGGGAGAAATGAATTGTTTTTATCCTTACCCCTACCTGTGGTATTAGGAGGAAAGTTAGTATGGGGAAGGTTTGTTATTTCTCCTGAAACCCCGGTATCTCTATTGGGACGAGAGTTATTACAAGAATTTGGAACACGTCTATCTCTGACACAAAAGGGAGCTCAATTGATAATGATGCTCCCATCATTATCACAATTAAGAGATGGAAAGAATAAGAAAAAGGAAATACCTGCAGGATTGGCAGATATTCCTATGGGACTGTGGAGTACCTCTGGGGACGAAGTAGTATTATTAAAATCCGCAGAACCAGTGGTGATTCAGACAAAAGGAGGGACCCCACCTTCTATTAGGCAATATCCCATTGTGTCAGAAGCAATACCCAGCATTGGGAAACAGATTGAAAATTTCTTAAAAGCCGGAATTTTAAAAGAATGCAGAAGTCCCTATAATACACCAATTTACCGGTCAGTAAACACAGGTTAGATAAAGATGGGGATCCTGAACATCGATGGGTACAAGATTTGTGGGCAGTAAATGAACATGTCATTGCACCACATCCTGTGGTACCGGATCCAAATTTGATTTTGACACAAGTTCCACCCTGGGGACACTATTATACTGTTTTGGATTTGACGGGGGCTTTCTTCAGCATACCTGTTGCTGAAGAAAGTCAGTCAATTTTTGCCTTTACATGGCAAGGAAAACAGTTGACCTGGACCCGACTTCCGCAGGGATTTACGAGCTCACCAACTATTTTTTCACAAATTTTGAAAAATGATTTAAGGGATCTTGTATTTCCTTGCTCATCTGTATTAGTTCAATATGCAGATGGTTTATTAGTTGTAAGTAAAACAAAAGATGATTGTATTTGTGATACTAAATATTTGTGTAGACAATTATGTAAGGAAGGTCACAGGGTTTCCCCATCCAAATTACAGTTTTGCCAAACCAAGGTAAAATACCTAGGATTTCTTTTAAGTCCTGGAAAAAGGGAAGTCGACCCTGATCGAGTAAAAATAATACAGGAACTGCCGAGACCTACCACAAAGAAACAGTTGAGGGCATTTCTAGGACAAGTGGGTTTCTGTAGACCTTGGATTCCCGGGTTCAGTGAAATTGCAAAACCATTACATGAAGCCACCCGGAATGAAGAAATTGAACCCCTTGCATGGGGGCCTGAGAGGGAGAAAGCCTTTCGCACTTTAAAAACAGCCCTGCTAAATGCTCCTGCTTTAGGACTTGCTGATTATACTAAACCTTTTAAATTGTATTGTGATGAGATGAAAGGAACGGCAAGGGGAGTACTTGTACAAACGTTAGGACCGCACGAAAGACCGGTTGCATACCTTTCATCAACCCTTGACCCTGTTGTTAAGGGAACACCTTTTTGTATAAGGGCTATAGCAGCAGCAGCTGAAATGGTAGAAAAATCTAGGTCAATTGTGTTAGGTCATGCACTGACTGTATGCATACCCCATGAAGTAGAGATATTACTAAAACAATACGCTGAGAAATCACTTTCTCCGCAAAGAGCTCACCGTTATGAGCTAATACTATTATTGGCTGATAATTTGAAATTGGAAAGGTGCAATACTTTGAACCCTGCTACTCTATTACCTTTACCTACTGAGGATGAAAAAGATACCTATGACTGCATTCAAATTTTGGACTTTACTAGCAAACCAAGAGATGATTGGAAAGATCAACCTTTAGGTAACCCAGAATTGAATCTCTTCACTGATGGCTCGTCTTACTATGAAAAGGGGAAGAGATTCACAGGGTTTGCAGTAACAACAGAAACTATCGTTTTGATAGCCAACCCCCTGCCTGTATCTATGGGAGCTCAAGGGGCAGAGCTCGTGGCGCTCTCTGAAGTGGTGGATTATGCAAAGGGAAAAAGGTGAACATTTACACAGACTCAAAATATGCCTTTGGAGTTTGTCGTGCCACAGGAGCCCTGTGGAAGGAGAGAGGGTTTTTGACATCAGCAGGAAAAACTATTGCACATGGGAAGCAAATAAGGGACTTCTTAGAAGCCATACAATTACCCAGAGAAATTGCCGTGGTTTATATAAAAGCCCACGCTGGTAAGCAAGATACCATTTCAAAAGGAAATCATTTGGCTGATCAAGCTGCACGAGCAGCGGCAAGGCAAAATCATCTTTTAATGGCAGTCGTTCTAAAGGATGAAGAATGGTCAAGTCTGCCCGATATGGAACAACTCTATGAATCTTTAACTGAAGATGAACGACTGGCGTGGGAGCGACTTGGAGCTCAAAGACGAGGTGCAGAATGGACTCTAAACAACAAACCTCTCCTCCCGAAAAGGTATTTATTACCCTTAACTCGGTGGTTTCACGAGAAAACTCACGGAGGACCAGAAAGTTTAGCTTTAAGGATACAACGTCTTTGGGCAGCCCCGGAGATCTACGCTACAGCTAGATGAGTTTGTGAAAACTGTAAATTATGCAAACAATATGCATCTCTCCGGATTGCTGCACCAACAGGTAAAAGACCTCCTGCTACCTTCCCATTTCAAAACCTCCAAATTGATTATGCAGAAATGCCAAAAACAATGGGTTACGCATATACGTTAGTAATTGTAGATCAATTATCCGGATGGGTAGAGGCATTCCCCGCCCGGAAAAATGATTCAAAAACAGTAGTTAAAGTGTTACTTAAAGAATTAATACCCAGATATGGAGTACCTGAGATATTGATTCGGACAGGGGAGTTCACTTTACTGCTGCGATTTTACCTCAAATTTATAATGCTTTAGGCATTAAGAGCAAGCTGCATACTCCTTATCATCCTGAATCATCTGGACAGGTAGAAAAAATGAACAGAACACTTAAGGAAAAATTAGTTAAGACCTGTAAACATACGGGACTTAAGCGGCCAGATGCACTGAATCTGGTACTGTGGGACATTAGAAATACACCAAGGCAACCTGTTGGGGTCTCCCCTGCAGAAGTTCTTTTTGGTAGAATCCTTGCAGTTCCTGGAACATATGTAGCTGCAAAAACTAGCCTTTTAGATGGAGACGAGCGAGTAACACGGTGTCGGAGTGGGAAGTCGGACCCGGAGTAACGACGTAACCTCGATGCGAGTATGATCGTTCTCCTTTATTTCAGACAATTACAAGGCTTATATAGACAATCAGCAGAGCACGCAGTAGCAATATCTATATGATTGGTTCATTACATGTGTTCACGCGCTTAAGACAGTTATATGATTGGTACAGGGTTGCTGTTCACGCAAAGAGGTTCGTTAGCACATTCCGGACTTAGTTGTTGTCTCTTATGTTGTTTGCCAAGTAGTCCGTTGCTGTTCAAGGCCAGTTTATAGTATCCTCTGTGCTTCTTGATACACTAAAAGCAGGATTGCTCACACTGAAAAGATCATGTCCCTTCTCACTTAGCCATTCTCCCACAATTCCCCCTTCTTGTTTTTGAGCAATCCAGGCGTGATTTACCACTTTTAACAAAGCTCGTTTAACACAGCTAAATGCTACACAAAAACATAATCCTAAAATAAAAAGAGTGATTAAAATTCGAATTCCTTCGGTAAGCAAACTTATCAGGTAACATTCAGGCTATTAATAAGCGTGGCACTATAATTACTAACAGAAATAGACAAACTACAAGTTTGCGTGGCAAAGCTATGAAATTCCCCTACGTTGAAGCCAGGTATCCCTATTAAACATGTTCGAAAAGGCTCTGTCGCAGAAGCAAGCGATAGACAAAAGCTTGTTGTCCTGTCTTGTTTGCCCACGTAACCCACATATTTTCTCTGGGCTCACTCTTGTGGAGAGTCATTACCATTGGGAATAGCATCTCTAGAATCAGGAGCTTGACCATTTTGCTCGTGGGGTGAGTCATGATGAGCTAAAACAGGCTTTACGCTCTTGCTCGGCACCCACACTGGACCACGATCTGTGGAAACACATATATATCCTCGACCGTTAAATATAACCGGGACAGGTCCTAACCACATTCCTGAGAAAGAATACCTTTTTCCGAAGATGGTCTTTGTCTGCTCCCGCAGTGATCCGATTGAGGCAAGGAGTCCCTCCGGAAATTTTCCGGGGGTACCCTAGGGAGTCCTGTTCTCAACGGGTCCTGCAGCCGAACAGAGAGGGTCCCATCTGGGGTGCCAAAACTGATACAAAAAATCCACGGATGCTTCTCCTCACAGTCCGAATCTCCCCAAGGGAGAAACGGAGTACTCAGAGAGTCCCTGAAATGGAACTCAATAGCAACGAAGTTCCTACTAAGCAGGTATTCTTTATTGCAGCGCTGGGCAGCACTGGGGATTCTCCTCCATAAGTGCTCTAACGAATTACTGAACTTTTAGAGAATATATACTATACAATCATGCATATTCATAGGATTTCCAAGAATTGCTATGCATAAACATGAGATTTCCAGGAACTTATTAACATATGTAAATATCTGATTCGCATGCGCAGTCATCTCTTGTGGTGGTCTTTGGGGGTCTTCAGATGAAGGCTCGTAGTCTTCCTCACTGTGTTCGCTGATTGACCTTTGCTTCTGCGCAAACTCAGTCCTAGGATCACGTAGATGTTGTCCTTCAAGACTATTGTTGCCATTCTTCTGTTTCTTCCTATCTTCCTAGTTCCGTGCATCTGTTCTCCCAGGGCCGAGTTGTCTGTAAAGAAATTATCCCAGAGCCCCCCTTATTTTATAACTGTTCTTCTAGCTACCCCCTAAATCACATCAGACCGCCCATCGCGATAAGAATGCTCTCACCTTTTGACTAACATAGGCAGGACCATTATCAGTCTTAATGCGCTCTGGTACGCCTAATACAGCGAAGCAAGCAAGCAAATGTTTACATACATGATGTGCCTTTTCTCCAGGCAACGCAGTTGCCCATATCATTTTCGAAAAGGTGTCAATTGTTACATGTACATACTTTAACCTACCAAATTCTGGAACATGGGTAACATCCATTTGCCATAATTCTAATGCTTTTAGTCCTTTTGGATTTACTCCTACTCCTATACCTGGCCTGTGATTTCCGCATTTTGGGCAGGCCTGAATAATGCTTCGGGCTTCATTTTCTGTTAAATTAAATTGCCTTTTTAAACCTTTTGCGTTTTGGTGAAAATTTTCGTGACTTTGTCTGGCCTGTTGAAATTTATCCATAGGAGGCGCACGGCATGCAGGACTAACTAGGCTGTCAGCTAGTTGATTACCATGGCCAAGTCCAAGATCTAACTGATGACTGCGAATATGGACAATACAACAGGTTGCTGTTCGTTGACTTAATACGGATCGTAACTTGATAAATAGACTTCCTAATCTAGGGTTGGTCGTTTCCCTTAGTAAGGCATCCTCTAACCGTGGCATTATTCCAGCCACATACATTGAATCTGTTACTACATTTAAAGGAGTGTTTAGCCAATTAGTCAAAGCCCAAACTACTGCAGTTAATTCTAAAGTTTGAAGGGAATCTTGAGGTTGTCCCTCTATAATGCGTTGTTTCCATTGATCACCTTCTTTCCAGACGCAAGTTGCGCGCCGTAAGCGCTTGCCTGCATCAGTGTAGATGGTTACCCCATCTGGTAATGGTTTTTCACTTACTTTGGATTTTTCTATCCATTGATTCCGTTTTAATACTTGCCATAATTTCCCTTGAGGCTGCTGCGAGTGTATTCTGCCATTATAGCCTAGTAAGGCGTTCTGTATGGCAACAGCATTACGGAGCCACCATTCTATATCTATGGCGCTAACGGGTATACTGATATTCTCTGGCTCCTGACCACTGATTTCTATAATTCGCGACCCTCCTTTACCTATTAATTCTCCTATTGCCTCAGTTCGCGTTTGAATACTCGTTTTTGGCTGCACGCTTAAAAACACCCATTCTAGTACATTAAACATATCTTCTGGACTTTTGTTCTTGACAGTGGATTTGACAGTGGCATCCAAGACAGTGGATTTGGCAGTGGCATCCAATGAGAGAGGAGAGGTAAATTCCCCTTTCTTGTTTTGCCACTGACAGATGACTGCATATGGTGAATCTTTCCCGTTACATATGATTAAGGAGATTGGTAATTGCAAAATTTGGCGGAAAGACCATGATGAAAATTTTCCAATAGTGAGGTTCCCATTTTCCTTGATTGTTCTCTTGTATGACCGGGAATGCCAATGTTGCAGGACTCCCCGTTTTTTGTTTGTTTGTTTGTTTGTTTTTTCCTTTTTTTTCCTTTTTTTCTTTTTTTTTCCTTCTTTTTTCTTTTTTCTTTTTTTTTTCTTTTTTCTTTTTCTTTTTTTTTCTTCTTTTTTTTTTTTCTTTTTTTTCTTCTTCTTTTTTTTCTTTTTTCTTTTTTTTTTTTTCCTTTTTCCTCAACGGGTTTCCATTGTCCTTCTAAAATCGCATCCCTAATAATACCACTCCAGCGCATGATTCTAGGATGTGTCTACCACTCCAGCGCATGATTCTAGGATGTGCTGATGGTTTCATTAAACATGAAGGTACGCTTTCTTCTTTTGTAGTTGTTTGTATTTCCAATTTCTCAAATCGTTTTAGAACCGTTTGTAACATCTCTGTAGTAACATCTGGGGGTTGCTGCAGTTCTTTCTTGGAAGTTGTAGTCCCCGATGATTCCCCAGAGGAAGGCAGCGGTGGGTACAGCGGAGATGAAGGCCCTGGGGGTGCTGATGGCGCCTCCCTTCTTCCCGTTGCAGGGGAAGGTCGGCAGGGCGCTCCGCCTAAGTCAATGAGGTCAGCAACTGACGTTGCTCCCGCCCCTTTTGGAGTTTCTGCTGGAGACACTTCCGCCTCTGCCTCAGATCCTGTTCCGGCTCTGCTAAGAGAAACTTCCGCTTTTTCGGGTGTTTGCACCGGGGTCGGCGGCACACCCTCCACTTCGCCCGGCGAGTTAAGACTTTCCTTTTCCTGCAGTTCACCCACGTTTTTACAAACAGTCCCAGACATTCCTCTTATGGCAGGCAGTCCGAAGAAGCGCGCGATGGGTCCTGGTTTACTTTGGGGTTTATCAATAGCTTTTCCTGGACCCAGCATTTGAGCAGCAGCGCATGCCACTTCTCTTTCTGCTTTCATCGCTTTTAAAGTCTCTTAGCACGGTGTTCCAAAGTATACAAACCGCCTTTATCTCCTTTTCATCTTTTTCATCTCCCTCAATTGTTTTTTGCCACATTGTCCCTCCAAAGTCCCGCCATTCCGATACAGAAAATAACAGATGGGTGTCAGTAAAATGACCCCAACGCTGTCCAAGTGTAATTAATTTACACAATTGCTTCGCTGGTGCCTCTATCCCTCTCTTAGAGAGTATTCCAGCTAGCAGTGTGGCTGCAGCCTCTGTTTCCATTGCTGCGCCTAGTGAGGAACGACCTCACACCAGCGTCTGCTCTGCCCTTTTGACCCGAACAGCGCCCGTTACCCTGAGAGGTGAGGAGCGACCTCACGCCGGCGTCTACTCTGCCTTCTTGACCCGAGCAGCGCTTCTCTCAGCCGAAACTTCCCACTCCCCTCCTCTAGCTGCTTACCGCAGTCACGGAGAATGCGAGCGATGTCACCCTCCTCTGCTGCTCACCGCAGTCTCAGAGATCGCGAGCGATGTTACCCTCCTCTGCTGCTCACCGCAGTCTCGGAAATCGCAGGCGAAGTAACCATCCTCTGCTACCAGATGTCGGAGTGGGAAGTCGGACCCGGAGTAACGACGTAACCTCGATGCGAGTATGATCGTTCTCCTTTATTTCAGACAATTACAAGGCTTATATAGACAATCAGCAGAGCACGCAGTAGCAATATCTATATGATTGGTTCATTACATGTGTTCACGCGCTTAAGACAGTTATATGATTGGTACAGGGTTGCTGTTCACGCAAAGAGGTTCGTTAGCACATTCCGGACTTAGTTGTTGTCTCTTATGTTGTTTGCCAAGTAGTCCGTTGCTGTTCAAGGCCAGTTTATAGTATCCTCTGTGCTTCTTGATACACTAAAAGCAGGATTGCTCACACTGAAAAGATCATGTCCCTTCTCACTTAGCCATTCTCCCACAACACGGTATCTTTTGTATCTTCAAGATTCTTTTGCTCAGATGAGAAATCATGCTTATTGGTATCAAGGGGTGTCGCCTGAAATTCAGGTACATGAACTACAACCTGGAGACAAGGTGTATGTGAAAAATTTTAAACGAAAAAATAGATTTGAACCGAAGTGGGAGGGTCCCTATACTGTACCATTAACCTCTTTTTATGCTGTTAAGGTTGCTGGGAAAGAAAACTGGATTCACCATTCCCACGTCCACAAAGATAATGAAGAAGAA
Organism: Theristicus caerulescens; assembly: GCA_020745775.1. NCBI lineage: Eukaryota > Metazoa > Chordata > Aves > Pelecaniformes > Threskiornithidae > Theristicus > Theristicus caerulescens. The sequence goes on from CM036580.1 coordinate 3,197,318, forward strand.
TGTCACTATTGTTCATTCTACTACTTTTCCTTTCCTGTGATTTGATTTTTGTTACTGCTTTGTGGGTAAGATTTGCAGTTCGATACCACGATGCCTATTCCAACCGCTCTAACGTTATCTATAGTGATTACTCTAGTCAGCTTACGGGGCAGATTACAGGCCATAAGACAAACTCTGGGGGATTCCTTCTTACGTCTATGTGTCCGAAGATTGAGGAGAGAGACCCTATTTATCCATTTGGAAATAATTTGCAATTCTGTGCCAATGTATGGTCTAGAACTGACGATCGATGGGATACTTGGACCCACGGTTATGGGTGGTCCAAACGGTGGAATCCCCCCAGGGAAGCCTATGGCCTTTCAAACCTTGTCCCTGCGTACCACACTCAGTTACAAGACCCCGTCTGGGGAAGTGGAACATGGTGTTACGATCATCAGATGTGGGGAGTTTATGGTAACGGAGATTGGTGCTGTCATAGATACCATTTATCGAGCAATCGCTTCACTTATAAATTTAGGATTGTAGTTTACCATTGGAAACGGAGCTTCTTACCTGTCACAGAACCGCGTATTAATCATCCTTTACTTTACAATAGTGTGAAACCCTTTCTATCCTTGTGGCTAAATAGGAAACAACGGAGCCTAAAGGAAATTGAATTGATTGATGAAAATGAATGGCTTAATAATGTGCATGTATCGCTGCTCAAATCTTTTGCTAAGAATTTACATTTAAGTGAATGTTGGATTTGTGTAGCGCTTCCAAAAACGGTAAATCAAGGGTTTCAACTAACAGGCATTCCCCTACCAAAAACAGTTAATTGGAGAAAATATTGGTATAACACAACCTTTTCCAAACATTGTGATGAACAAGTATGGGACATTTTCTTGCCAAAACAAGGAGATTTCTCACAAGTGCACTGTGTACAACCATGTTATTCTCCGGGACGAAATAATCGTTTCCTATGCCGAGACCATATCTTTGTAGGGAATTGGACTATATGTCAAAATAGTACAACAATTAATTCAGGACTAAAACTAAGCTGGAAAGCGCCAGAAGACTTAGGAGTATTTTGGCTCTGTGGGAAAAAAGCATGTAAAGCACTGCCACCAGCTTGGGGAGGCAGATGCACTCTTGGGGTTTTATCTTCTGACCTGAAAATACATCCTCGCAGCAGACACCTGAGCCTCTGTCTCCTTGAGCGCCCGCATCTTCTGCTCCAGCCAAGCCTGTGAGAGCCTGGAGGCAAAGAGAAAGCAGGTCTTGTCCAGCAGCTGCCTGGCCTCTGCAGGCAGGCTCCAAATGCCACGCAGAGAAGGGTCCCATGAGCTTGGGTCACCCACCGTCCCCCAGCCCCTTTCCTTCCCCTGCTTTACAAATGGCTCCCTGCCACCACCACGGGTAGTAGACGGGGAAGGCCAGGAGCCCTGGACGCGAGGCGAGTGAGCGCAGGCAGCACAAAGCCAGCTGAGATGGCTCCACAGAGTGCGTTCCTTGGCAAGAATGCGCTCTTTACCCCCGAGACTCCTGCTCCGCTTCAGGAATCCGTGACGCCTCCTGCAAGATAAAGAAGGGGCGGGAGGTACTCCTTAAGCAGCTTGCTTACTGCCAAAAGGGACACTTTGGAGAGACAGTCCGGTGGAGCAAGCATGAGGAGCACTGCCAGGGCTTCCCAAAGGAGGCTCCCCTAGGGAGAGCTGGCAGAATTTCCTGCTGCTTCGAGTTCAGCAGAGCATCTTTCGGGTCTCCGTCTGACCCCCCCCCAGCCTCTGCGAGAGCTATGCAAGCAGCAAAGGCACCTTCTGCCAAAGTACTCCCCGCTTCAGCCTGCCACCCTGCGGAGGTCGCTCGACAAGATCCGTCTCCGTGTTGAACCCCATGCAGGCACTAAGGAGATTGAAGGGCAAAGAGAAGTGCCCCCCCCACCCCCACCCTCTGCCTCCGCAGTGATGAGCATTAGTGACCAGGCGCCCCGTGTTTCCAGGGGAGGCGGGAGGGCAGAGCCACAGCCTTTGCAGGCGTTGGCTTTCCCACAGCAAGAGACGCTTACCCACAACGCTCCCTTTCCCCACACCGTTGAGCCCCGGCAGTAGACAAGAGCTGTGGGTCACATTGACAAGAGGGGGTTATTTTCCCCCGGAGCTGCTCCCTCTCGCCAGGCCTGAGAGGACCATTTTTGGTCAGGGATACGCACCAGACAGGACGGGAAGCAGCAGGAAAAGGAGCCTTGGGACGCTCCTGTCCTTCCAGTGGGTGCGGCGTTGTCTAAAAGAGAGGGAAGACTGGTGTTACCAAAGCCCAAGCTGGGACACGTCTTTGCCAGGGACCCGTTTAGGAGCTCGCGTGCTAGCAGATTCCTGTGCTCAGCACAGCTGCAGGCCTGAAAGCCCCAGGGCCTTTGGGAAGGTCTGGCGCGTTGCACACCAGCCCTGGGACACAAGCCCTCTGGCCTGACACAGGGGCAGCAGCCTGGCCCCGCTGGGCTCTCCCCAGAGAAGGGGCAGGGCCGTGCCCCCAGAATGGGGTTGCTGGGCTGCCCAGCGGGAGGGCAGTAGTGCAGACAGCCCCCACGCTCTGGGGCTGCCTGCTCCTGCCGGGAAGCCAGGCAGCGCACAGGGCTTCTGGCCTGATCCCTCCCTGCTCTCCGGGCCCTCTTGCACCCACCTGCGCGACCTGGCTGGCATCTCCGCAAGCCCAGCACAGCGGCCAGGCAGAGGGAAAAGCCTGCTCTCCTCCCAGACCCAAGCACCTCTTCTCTAGGTACCCACTAGCTGCTGCAAGTGCTCTGCTTCGCACTGCTGCCCAGCTCTGCAGCGCGGGGTGTTATGGAGGGCAGCAGGTTAGGGCCTCCCAAGAGCCGACTGGTGATGCCCGTGCTGAGCTCAGAGGGGCTACCCAGGAGGGTGTTGCTGTGGCAGCTGGGAGGGAGAAAGCCTGTGGGTTAGTGCCCAGCCACACCTGCCGCTCCCAGAGACAAAGGACCCAGCAGAAGCTGGGAGCACAGAGAGCAGCACCTCCTCTGGCTGCCCCGGCAAGCTGCTGTGGCGTCACAGCCCTCCTGCTGTGCCAGGCGGTGGCATGCCCTGTGCTCCAGGCAGGAAGGGACTTTTGTGAGCATTTGCAGAGTTGTGACACTGAATGAGATCAGGGAATTGCCTTTTTGCACTGGGGAGTTGCCAGCTGCTGCTGGCGGTGACCTGCAGTGCTCCAGAAGAGGCTGTAGTTCCACGTGGGTTAGGCGAGAGGCAGTGCCGCTTTAAGCACTCCCCCGAAACCCGGTGTGCAGGTGCTGCAGACAAGCCCTGAGACCAGGGCTCAGCCCCACCTCAGGCTCCTCAGCCACCTCCCGGGCGTGCGGCACCCTGCAGGATGGAGCTGTGAGAGCGCTGTGCGCAGCGCCGCACGCCAGCTCTCAGGGAGCTGGGCATGTGGGTACTGCACAGAGCCCTGCGGGACTGGCCTGGGAGCGGGGACGCCGCTGCTGCCCAGCGTCCCCGGGCTGGGATCAAGCAGCGTGGTGTGCAGGTCCCTTCAGGCTGGAGGAGCACCCGATGCAGACTCCCACCTCTACATACACCCAGGGCTGCTCAGGCACATGCGTTTTGGCTGAAGCGCCCTTGGGAGGGAGGGCTGCCTTCTCCTGCGGCTGCTGGGAAAAGCCCTGCCCTTACTGCGAGGCAGGGTGCTGGGCCTGGAGAAGAGGGAGCCGGCTGCGTAGCCAGAGAGGCTGTCCTCGGTCCCTCCGCGCTGTGCTCCTGCTGGCCTCTCTGCTCAGACACACACTGCACCTTGAGGTGGCCTGCCTGAAGAAGGGCTCCCCTGCCCATCGCCTTGCAGAGCCAGGGGGAGGCCAGGCAGTGCAGGACCTGCGAGGGAAGCCCCCCTCCTGCATGAAGCAGCTCCAGTGAGAAGGGGCACCTGCAAGCCAGGATGGCCCCGAGCCCTCTGTGCCACCCGGGGGGGACAACGTTCAGATTTCACAGATTTCTTTCTTTGCTCTCTAGTTTTATTTCAAAAGAACCGGGGCCTTGCTGGGGGGCTCCCAAAGGCAGCCGCCAGCTTTGCTGGCAGGACCCAGTTAAGGATGTCCCTCTTCAGCAGGACCAGGATGAGGACGGCGATCTGCAGGAAGGCGAGGAACAGAAGAAACCTCCTGTGGGACAGGAGAGGGCTCAGGCAGAGCAGAGGGCAAATTTCTCTCAGCTCTTTCCAAGCACCCTCTTTGAACACCACCGTGGGACCTTGCACCGTGATGGGCACAACACTCCCCCCACTCAGCACTGGGGTGAGGGGCCCGGCCATCTCTCTCGCCTCTACTCTACGTCTCCCCAGTGAGCCCCCTACACGCCCCCCAAGCTAGGAAGGAAAGAATTACCAAAACATTTCATCCCCAAGAAGTCCAAAGCTGCCTAATACCCTTGGACCACTGGCACGGACATCCCACTGCCTATGGAAGAGCCCCGGCACCCCGACCCCAACCCCAAGGGCAACTCACCTCAGCCAAGAAGCGATCTTGTGCCTCCTTGACACCAGCTGCTCCTTCTGCAGGCCAAGGCACAGCAGGGACATGTGTTGGGCTGTGCCAGGTGGCCGAGGGTTGGGGGCTCAGGCCCCCTCCCTCGTCCCCGCTGAGATCAGTGCCCCCGTGTCCCCCGGGCACAGCGCAGACCCTTCCCTCCCCAAGGCCCACAGCGGGCTTCTCTGTCCTACCAGCCGCACAGCCGCCATCTCCTGCAGCAGCGACTCGCCTGTCTCCTCTGCCTGCACCATCTTCCCCCTGCTACGGACACCGGGGGGTTCTGGGCTGTGAGAAGAGACCTCGGCCGGCAAGGCGCCGCGCCACGTGGCCAAGAGGGAGCCAGGGTGCTGCCCAGCCTCTGCTGGCGCTGGCACCAGGCACCCCCGGCATCCCAGCACTGCACAGACCCACCCCCCGCCCCTGTCCTGCCCCACGCCTGCCGAGGGGCATGGAGGAGAGCCTGGGAGCTGCTCAGAGTTGTGCAGAGCTGCTTCCAGGAGTCCCCACTTGCTGAGAGAGGTTTTGAGCGGCTTAGGAGCAGACAAAGGGCTCTCCAGAGCAGGCTGGAGGAGTGGACAGGAGCCAGAAAGATGTCTGCAAGGGGCAGAGGTCTGCCCGAAGCTGCTCAGCAGCCCCCACCCCGCTGCCCCAGGTTTCCATCAGGGCCCCATCGCCACTCACAAAGCTCTTGGCTCTCGGAGGCATTCCCGTCTCTCCTGGAGGCGCTGCAGCTTATTCCTGAGCAGCTGGACAAGCAAAGGGCGCGGTCAAGAGTCCATGCCATGCCTGCTCTGAGGGGGCTTCCCCCCACAAACATGGTGAGCCCCCATCCCTCCCGTCCCCAGTACCTTCTTGACCTCAACGTGCTCCCAAACAGCTTCTGTCAGCTCCGACCGCTGCTCCCTCTGCAAAGCAAGCGGGACACATTGCAGGGAGCCACAGTGGGCAAGGGCATGCCCAGTCAGTCCCCAGGGCCCGGGAGGCCAGGCCAGGGCCAGGGCAGCAGGCGCCCGGGTGTCCTGGGGCTAGCACCATTGCCCAGCAGCTCTGGGATGGTCCCGAGGGCTTTATGGATGAGGGTCACAGACCTTCATCAGCCCCTACACTGCTGTGCCTCCCTCTGCCTTTCCCTGGAAGAGGCCTGCCTGGAAGTGAAGAGGGAACAGGACCGTCTCCAGGAGGGTCACTCATCCCACCCCCTTCCCCAAAGCCATATTGCTGTGCCTGCAGACCCACAGCAGGCTCCCCTCTGCAGCACAGCCACAGCCAAGAGCCTGGCGCATCTCCACAGGCCCAATCCCTCCATCACGGACACCGTATCCCGGAGGAAATCTCCTCCCCAGCCACACCACTGCCCGTGGCTGCTGGGGTGCACGGACCCACCGCTGGCACCCCCCTCCCTGACCCTTTCAGGACGGGCCTCCTTTTCCCCTGTACCTTCTGCGCCTCTTCCAGGCTGGCGGCTGCCTCCCTGCTTGCCACCTGAGCATGCTCCTGTGGGAGAGGAGGGGAAGAGAAGCAGCCATGAGGGCAGCGGGACACTGCCACGAGTGCATTCCCCTCGGCATTGTCCCCTCCCAGCTCCCCTCGGGCACTGCCGTTGCCCTCGCGTCCCCTCTCCTTCCCAGCCCTGCAGGCACCAGGGGCAGACAGAGGGACCCCCAGGCCCAACGCTGCACACGGTCCACATCTGGACGTGGTCCTGAGCCACTGGCTGTAGGTGACCCTGCTTCAGCAGGGGCATTGCACAAGACAAGACCGCCTCCGGAGCTCCCGTCCAGCCACAAGCACTCTGTGATTCTCTGAACTCACCTTCATCTGGGCCACCAGCCGCTCCAGCTGCTGGAGCTCCCGGCCATCACTTTCCAAACACCGCGCCACAGCACAGTTCTGGGAAGAGGAGCCGGACACAGGCACTGAGCCCCTGCCACAGCCCCAGGGGCTGCAGGTGGGGGAGGTGGGCAGAGGAGGGGACGCTGACCTCCATGGTGAGCTGCTGCACGCTTTCCTGCAGCTCCTGCTGCTTCTTCCCCTGTGTGGGGAAAGGAGGGGTCAGGGGCTCGGATCTCGCAGCCCCAGCCCCCGGGGACAAGGGCAACACTCCACACCTACCAGACACGGCAGCACCTCCTTGTGCCTCTGTGACGCAGCAGAACACTGCGTCAGGCGCTCCCGGAGCATGCGGAGGTCTTGCTTCGTCACTTGTGCCTGCATGGCTGCACCTGCGCGTCGGGAGGCGGCAGGGTGTGAGGGCCACGGCCGCAGGCACTATCCGGCACGGACACTGGCGGGGACGCTGCCCTACCCTGACACACAAGCGCACACAGGGCCGCGGGTGGGCTCAGGGGAATGCACCCCCGCACGACTGTGCACAGGCACACAACCCCGCTCACCTGCAGCTGGGCCCAGCCATGGCCAGGGGGAAACAGGGCATCACTCTCGGCATCCACTCTTAGCGCGTGGGCGGCAGTACCATTTTCGGAGTCATCACCTGCAGAAAGGACTCCAAGTTATCTTCCCTGACCCTTCTTCACTGACTTCCGAGATCATTCTCTTCATCTCCTCTTCCCACAGTTCACAGCCCAGAGCCCTTACGGCGTTCATTTTACTTTGCAGCCAAATCTTTTGTGCTCGTGTGCTCCCAGCTGAGCCGGGCCCTCGGCCATCGTGTTGCGTGGGGCTGTTGGGGTTATAATCCACAGGCATCACCAAGACAGGAGCAAACTCCCACTCCGGGGCTGCATTTTTCTCTTTGTTGCAAATTTTTTTAAAAAATTAGAATTGCAAAAGTTGATAAAAGAATATTAAACCTCAAACATGTTTGTGCCAGACAGGATTCGTGGATGTGCTGAGCTCTTGTGCATGCACGGCCCTCCCCACCACGTAACGAAGCCCAGGTGACTCAGACAGGGCAACGCTGCCACCTCCCGGACAGTAGCGAACCGAAAGGATTCCCGTCGTTTTCTCCTGGCAATTCTTCCAGCGCAAGAATTCCTGTAGGGACACCCCCTGCCCGCGGCTGTCGCATGGGCTTTCTCGGAAGGGGGGGATCGCTGGGGAGGAGCAGGGCGGCAGCAGGGCCCCGGCTTGTGCATCTCCCATCAGCCAGGTCCCTCAGCCCTCGCGCGTGCATCCCCTCTGTGCCCACGCACTTCTGTACGTCCAGCTCCCTTAAGCATTCCCTGCCCTGATCCTCTTCCGCCAAGGCTACGTCTGCCTTGCTCCAGCCTTTCCCCCGGCCTCTGTGACCCGGGATTCCTGAAGGCTGGTGGGGCCCGTAGAGACGGAGGCAAAGGCGGCCTTCGGTGCCTCAGCCTTTCCCACCTGCTGTGTGCCCAGGTCCCACGCCTCGTTCAGCAGCGGGCCCCCATTTGCCCCTCGCCGTCCTTGTGCCACCTGGGTGCTGACAGAAGCCCTTCTTGTTGCCTTGGAGATCCCTGGGCAGGTTGCGTTCCAGCTGGGCTTTGGCTTTCCTAACCACATCCCTGGCTGCTCGGGCAACGCCTCTCTCCTCCTCCCAGGTTCCTGGCCCTGCTCCAGGCTCTGCCTCCTTCCTTTCGTGTCTGGGTTTGGCCAGGAGATCCTGTTTGCCCAAGCAGCCTCCTGGCTTTTTTTGCCTGACCACCCACTTGTTGGGACAGAGCGTTCTCGAGCTTGGAGGAAGGGATCCTTGAACATGCACCAGTTTTCCTGGGCCCCTCTTCCTTCCATTGCCTGATCCCAGCGGACTCTTCCAAGCAGACCTTTGAAGAGGCCAGAGTCTGCTCTCCTGAAGCCCAGGGCTGGGAGCCCCCTCCTCCCCACCCTCACCATCCTGAACTCCACCATCTCGTGTTCGCTGCAGCCCAGGCTGCCTTTGACCGCCACATCCCTGAGTCCCTCCTTGTTGCTGAAGAGGAGCTCCCTCTCCTCGTTGGCCCCTCTGTCACTTGGAGGACGTTGTCCTCGATGCACTTAGGAGCCTCCCGGGCTGGTTGTGTCCTGCTGTGTTGTCCCCCCCAGCCGGTCTCTCTGAAGTCCCCCGTGAGGACCAGGGCCCACGAACGTGAGGCCGCTCCTAGCTGCCTGTGGAGGCCTCACCCGCTTGTTCTCCCTGGTCAATCCCTTTCCTTGCCTTTCTGCGCAGGTATGGGCGGGCAGCGAGGGGCGTTGGGTACCAGCGTCCCAGCCACCACCCCCCGCCCTGGGTGCCTGGTGCCGCGGGCCCCCGCCTGACCCCCCCGTTCCTCTCTCTGCAGCTCGGCGAGGGTCTTGGTGCCAAAGAGACGCCCCAGCAGCGGTACCAGCGGCTGCAGCACGAGGTGCAGGAGCTGGTTAGGGAGGTGGAGCAGATCCAGGTGAGCATCACCGCTGCCCTGGGGACCGGTGGGGAGGCTGTCCCGGGGGGTGACACGGCCACCTTTCCTCCCTCTGCAGAGCGTGGTGAAGGAGTCGGCGGCGGAGGAGGAGCTGACACCCATGGCCTTGGCCAGGCAGGTCGAGGGCCTGAAGCAGCAGGTGGTCTGCAGCCACCTGGAGAAGCTGCTGGGCCCCACCGCAGCCATCGACTTTGCAGACCCCGAGGGCGCCCTGGCCAAGTGAGTGGGGTCCCAGGGCCCCGGGGCTCAGCTCGGGGAGCGGCGGGAGGATGGCAGCGTCCCCGCGGGGCGGTGCCGTGACCCCATGCCCACCTTTTCCCCCTGCCCAGGCGCCTGCTGCAGCAGCTGGAGGTGGTGAAGTGCAGCAAGGCGGCGCCGGGGAAGAGCCCCGCCAAAGCCCCGGCGCCCACCGCAGACGCCATCACCTTTGAGCTGTACTGGAGGCCGGAGCAGGAGCGGTTTGCCCAGAGTGCCAAGGTGAGCGTGGGGAGGGGGGGACACCGTGCCTGACCCCAAAATGGGGTGTCCTGCCGTCTCACCCCCCTCCTCTCCCCCCAGATGGCGGAGCTGGAGAAGCCGACTCATCCAAGCTGACACAAGAAAGACACAGCGCCATGTATTTATTTCTACAGAAGGAGAAAAACACCTGGGAAACAACAACCTGGAAGCAAGGAGCAGCTCTCCTCCCCAGCCTGCTCGATCCCACGGCTCCTGGATTTAGGAGTCAGCCCCTGCAGCAGCTCCCCGTTGCTCCCCTCTGCTTTTTGTAAGCGTGGAAAGGGGGGGGGCTGACGCACGCCTGAGACTTCAAGTATTTTCACAACACGTAATAAATCAAACTGATGGCAAAGCTCTCTTCTAGCAGCAGCCATGAGGCTTGGGGATTAAAAACGCCCTCAAAAACCACGCGGCAGCGCCTGAGACTGAAAACTTTGGTTAAGAAGTGCTGTAAAGCGGGGAAAAAAGGGGATGAGCAGCGAGGCTGAGCCCTGGGACCACGGCCCAGGGTGGGGTGGCGGGGCTGGGGGTTGTGGTATCGCCCTGGCTGCCCCAAGCCTCGTCCTGCATCGAACACGGAGCCATTATCTTCTCGCCGACCGCAGCGTCCCGCTCTCCCAACAAACTCCTGTGCCCAAAAGCTCGTTTGCGGGTTCCCCCGGCGTGTTTAACAAGCTGTGCTCACCGCAGGAGAGATCTCCCCTCCTCTGAGGAAACCTCTGGCCCACAGTCATGCGTGGACTTTGGTCTGCAGCTCCGGAGGGTGAGGCTGAGACCGGGTATGCAAATCCCTGCCAGGGTCACGCTGACCTTCGCCGAGCTCGGCCCGGCATCAGACAGCTGGCAGAAATGCACCGGGAGCCATCGCCACCGGCCGGCCTCGTCCTCCCCACCGCAACAACCCGAGGCAGGCGCCGGAGTTTGGATGGCAGGGACGCTCGACCGTGGCTCTGCGGCGATAAGCGGATGCGAAACGCGTGTCCTGGGTGGCTCAGCCCGGGCGGGCAGAGCTGCGGGGCGGCTGCCGAGCGAGCCAAGGCTTTAATGCCGCTCCCTCGTCCCATCCCCAAGCCCCGCTGCGAAGTTTGGATATAAGCAGCGTCGAGCCCTCGGACGCGCGAGGGACGAGGCTGGGGTGAGCCGGGCCGGTTTCATCCCGGACCCCGAGGGGAGGGCACCGCGCCGGAGGATCGATGCCACCCAGCCCTCGGGGAGGAAGGCAGAGGACGAGGCTCGGGGGCGTCCGACCCCGGCCTCAGCCCCGGCGCCGGCGCAGGCTGTCCGTCAGCGCCTTTGGCAGGGCAGGCAGCGGCTCGGAGAGCCCCCGGGGCCAGGGGACACCCCAAGGTCACCAAGCGCCCCGGGAGCCCGGGGGTCCCCGAGCCCCAGCAAGGGTGGGGGGGGCAGCGCCCAGCGGCTCCATAGCAAAAGTGACCTGGGGATCTGGCAGCACAGCCAGGGGATCCCCCAGGGATCAGCGGGGGGAAGGATCCCCCACCCCAGCACATGCAAGGCACCCCCCAGGGATCAACTGAGGAGGGGAATCATCCCCCAGAATACCCTGGGATCCCTCAGGGATCGCTCAATGGGGGAAATCCCCCCCGGCACATTTAGGGGACCCCCCAGGGATCGCTCGATGGGGAGAATCCCCCAAGGGAGGATTCCCCACCCCAGCACATGCAAGGCACCCCCCAGGGATCAACCGAGGCGGGGGATCATCCCCCAGAATACCCTGGGATCCCTCAGGGATCGCTCAATGGGGGGAATCCCCCCCAGCACACCCAGGGGATCCCCCAGGGATCACCTGAGGGTGGATTCCCCCCCCCTCCATTCACAGATCACCCAAGGGATCCCCCCCACCCCTCACACCCATGGGACCCCCCAGGCTCACCCGGGGGGGATCCCCCCGCCATTCCCCATCCCCTGGGGTACCCCCGGCTCCCGCCGCTCACCGCCTCGGCCGCCCCCGGCCGCCCCAGGCCCCGCTGCTGCCTCATGCCCTGGCTGAGGCCCACGCTGCCACCGCCAGCTCAGCCCTGATTGGTTCGTCCCGCCCCGCGATGCGGCTTGGCGCAACCGGGGACACCGCTCACGGTGTGGGGGACACCAGGCCCCGGTGTGGGGGACAGGGCCCCGGTGCAGGCACCGGTGCGGGGGGACACGGGGCCCCGGAGCAGGGGGACGTGGGCCCCAAACCAGGCCCCGGCTGGGGGGGGACACGGAGCCCCAGTGCGCGGGGACGCGGGGACGCAGTGATCCCCTCCTCGACCCCCAGCCCAGGCCCGGGACCTGATCCTGCTCCCAGGTTTCTCCCACAGCGGCTTATTCCTCCCCAAAACGCGGATCCACCGGCTCTGCCAGGACCTCACCGACCTCGGCAGTGCTTTTTATGCCAAAAATCCAAATTTCTAGATTTTTGGCTGCCGGCAAATGGCTGCAGACACAGTTACGTGTTAATTATTTCTGAATGCAGCTGTACCTCACAAAGAATGCTCTGCATTTGCGGGGGGGAAGCGTCTTGATTTGGCTTTTGTTTGGTTTTCTGTCTTTTTTTTCCCGAGAGAAATGCTCCTTTTTCACAGAATTCCTCTTCCTCTGCACATTCCCTTGACAACTTAGGATAATTTTTCTTAAGCAACCCCTTCCTGAGAACTAAACCTACAAATTTAATCTGTAGATTAAATTAGAGACACTCAAGAAACCCGCCAGCCCGGGAAGCAGCCCGGGGCAGGAGCAGCCCGGCATTGCTTCCAGCGGTACGCCAGCGCTCCGCGCTCTTATCTCCACCATCCCGACCTTTTCATTTCTTGGTAGATCACCGAGAGCGCTCGTTTGGAAGCACGGCCTGACCGCGAACAGACGGGAGCGTGCGTGGGGATTGGGGCTAACGGAGCGGGACGCCCCGACCCGCACGGGAGAAGCCGCTCGATAAAAACCAGAGCCCTTGGCCGAGCAAAGCTGCCAGCAACGGGGAAAGCAGCTCCTTGCTTTTCCCAAGCGTGGAGCTTTTGCGACCCGCGTTCCTTATTGTTTAAACACAAAAAAAGTCACAGGGTGCTGCTGGCACAACCGAATCCTGGAAAAACAAGAGGAGAAATCCGGGAAAGGGGAGCTGCAGATTTGACCTTACATCTGACCTGAGAGCGTGGGCATTGGCGAGGGAAATGAAAACCAAACCACAGCGTCGCTCCCACACGGGAAGGCGACTGCGGCACCCGCGCCGTGCTGGCGCACCGCCCAGCCTCGCCGAAAGCACCTACGGGTGCGAGAAACCTCGCAGGAAGGTGGTTTACCAAGAGCTTTGGGCCTGAAGCTGGAAAATGTACATTATTCCCCAAATCCCAGGGTATTTTGGGATGAGGGCGATGCCTCCCATCAGCAAGACCGCCCCGCAGGGATGGCGAGCTTGCCGGGATCGGCCTTTGCCGTACTCACCCAATTCGCAGCTGGGCGAGCTCTGCTTGAGGGTGTATTTCTTGGGCATAGCGTCACCGCTTCTCTCTCTCGGCGGTTTCTGGGAGCAGAGAGCCCGCTCGGCGTCCCGCTCCCTATATACGAGGTGTCCCCACCCTTCCCCGCCGGCTCCCCTCCCTCTCTCCTCCGCCCGCAGCACCCGCACCAATCCAGCGGTGCAGAGTTCCCCGAGGGGAGCTCAGCAGACAAAGTCTTCCGAAACAACCGCATCTGCTTCATCCTTATTGTTTATTAAGTCATTACAAAACCTGCTGAGTTAAGGAGGGCTAAGAGGACAGCTGAACGCTTTGATGTGGAGCCTCGTCCCCGTGGCGAGCGGCAGCGTTGGGCTTGGGGGGAAAGGTGGGTTACGCGCTGCCCGGGGCACCTTATCGACCCAGGAGGCTCAAGTAAAAAGCCACTTGGTTCGAGCATCGGACGTGCTCCGGTAATTAATATGCAAGATGGCCTGGACTCTGCTCCACCGCAGTTATTTGAAAGACTAGAGCCCAAACTGGCACTTACGGGGCATCTTCCAGCTGCCGGTACGTGCAGCGCTGATAAGACGCCATCCCTCACCAGCTTGGATCAATACAATCCATTATCAGCGATCCCCGCTGGTCCGAAACCCGCCGAGGCAGAGCGATAACCCTGGGTTTGTCAGTTATTTTTTCTTTTTCCTTTGTAAAAAAGGGCCCCCGGTGCCTTTTTCTGATAAGCAACAGCTGAACGTGCAACACTTCAAGACTCACCAGGCAGGAGGGCAAAGACGCGGGCGGGCGTGACCGGCACCACGCGCTCCGGCATCCCGGGGCTGCTGAGGGGAGCGCGGGGGTTCTGAGATCCGGCTGGAGGGAGGAGAGGGGGCTCGGCTGGGAAAAGCATCCCTAAGGATTCACAGGAGACGGAGGAGATGCCAGAAACCTGGAAAGAGGCAACGCAGAGCCTGGTTTTAGCAATGCCAGGGGGAAAGGAGTTGGACGATCTTACGGGCAGGGGTAGACGCAGTGTTTTTTTCCCAAAAAGACTTTGATGCCGTTTCTCACGGTGCTTAGAATGGAGAAACCAAACGTGACCGATATGAAACAACCCAGGGGCAGCCGCAGAACTGGTTCGGTCACTTGGCACGCAGGTTGTTTGCGGGAGGGACGGACAGACGGAGGCGTCCCACGCGTCTCTGGTGTCCTGACCCGGCTGCGTGCCAGGGAAGCCGAGGTGGAGCAGGGGGAGCCACGCGGGGCCGGGACCGCGGGGCTCTGGGGGGAACCATGGCCCCTCCGCTCCCACGCTGGCCCTCGCTGGGGACCTGCAGCGGGGATTTGATCCCCCCGCCAGTGCCTGGGGCTGGGCAGCAGCAGCCGAGGGCGACTCACAGCCCCACCACAGGCAGGGGCAGCCCTCCAAGGGGCAGGGAGGGGGTTTAACCTCCGGCCCTGGTGCTTGAAGGGCTTGGGAATGGGTTTAGCCTGGGGCCCAGTCCTCAAAGGGGCAGGGAATGGGCTTAAGCCCTGGCCCCGGTGCTCAAAGGGCCAGGAAGGGGTTTAACCCCCGGTCCCAGTGCTCAAAGGGCCTGGGAATGGGCTTAAGCCCTGGCCTGCTGCTTGGAGGGCCAGGGAAGGGGTTTAAGCCCCAGTCCCGGTGCTCAAAGGGCCTGGGAGCGGGTTTAGCCTAGGCCCCAGTGCTCAGAGGGCCAGGGAAGGGGTTTAAGCCCTGACCCCAGTGCTTGAAGGGCCATGGAACAGGTTTAAACACAGGCCCTGGTGCTCAGAGGGCCAGGGAGGGGGCTTAAGCCCCAGCCCTGGTAATCCAAGGGCCAGGGAAGGGGTATAAGCCCCGGCCCTGGTGCTCAAAGGGGCCAGGAATGGTTTTAAACCCTGGCTCGGGTGCTCAAAGGGCCAAGGAAGGGGTTTAACCCCCAGTGCTGGTGCTCAAAGGGCCCTGGAATGGGTTTAAACCCAGGCCCTGGTGCTTGAAGGGCTAAGGAAGGAGTTTAAGCCCCAGCCCCAGTGCTCAGAAGGCCAGGGAAGGGGTTTAAGCCCTGGTGGTGGTGCTCAAAGGGGCCAGGAATGGCTTTAAACCCTGGCTCAGGTGCTCCAAGGGCCAGGGAAGGGGTTTAACCTCTGGTGGTGGTCATTGAAGGGCCTGGGAATGGGTTTAAACCCCAGCTCGGGTGCTTGGATGGCCAGGGAAGGGGTTTAAGGCCCAGCCCCCGTGCTCAAAGGGCCAGGGAAGGGGTTTAAGGCCCGGCCCCGGTGCCAACCACCTGCTGCAGCAGGTAAAGGGGAGAGGGGGCCCGGCTCACCTCGCCCGCCTTCACCATCTACCCTAACGCGTAATCACCAGGTGCCGCCAGGAAGCCACGGCCCGGGACGGGCAGGGGCAGCCTAGGAAAAGGCCGCGGCCCCCCCGGCGCTGCTCCCTGGGCCTTAAAACAGCGCTGGAGGCGGGGAACTTCCGGCGGGAGCGGCGGCCCGGGCTCCGGGGGTGGGGATCCGGGGGTGCCCGGCCCCCAGGTACCGGTAACAGGGCCCGGGAGGGCTCGGCCCGGTCCCGGTCCCAGTCCCGGCCCCACTTCGCACCCCGGCGGCCCCAAGGCGCCACTTCCGCATGCGGTCACATGACTGGCAGCGGGGCGCTTCCTCCCGCTACACGTGAGCGCCGGCGCCTCAGCCAATCAGCGCTCAGCCCCCCCCGCGCTCGCTCTCCCCCCCTCCTCACCCCGTGACCTTCGCCCTTTGGCCCCGGCGCTGACCCGCCAAGATGGCGCTGTCCAGGGCACGCTCCAGCACCTCGATGTCCTTCTTGAATTGAAGGGACCAAAACTGGACACAGTATTCGAGGTGCGGCCTCACCAGTGCCGAATACAGGGGCACCATCACCTCCCTGGTCCTGCTGGCCACGCTATTCCTGATACAAGCCAGGATGCCATTGGCCCTCTTGGCCCCCTGGGCACACTGCTGGCTCATGTTTAGGTGGCTGTCAACCATCACCCCCAGGTCCTTTTCAGCCAGGCTGCTTTCCAGCCACTCCTCCCCAAGCCGTTAGTGTTGCCTGGGGTTGTTATGACCAAAGTGCAGGACCCGGCACTTGGCCTTGTTGAACCTCATACAGTTGGCCCCGGCCCAACAATCCAGCCTGTCCAGGTCCCTCTGCAGGGCCTTCCTACCCTCCAGCAGATCGACACTCCCACCCAACTTGGTGTCATCTGCAAACTTACTGAGGGTGCACTCAATCCCCTCCTCCAGATCGTCGATAAAGATATTGAACAGGACCGGCCCCAACACTGAGCCCTGGGGAACACCACTCGTGACCGGTCGCCAACTGGATTTGGCTCCATTCACCACCACTCTCTGGGCTCGGCCATGAGCCAGTTTTTAACCCAGCGCAGAGTGCACTTGTCCAAGCCCTGAGCAGCCAGCTTCTGCAGGAGAATGCTGTGGGAGACGGTGTCAAAGGCCTTACTGAAGTCCAAGTAGATAACATCCACAGCCTTCCCCTCATCCACTAAGCGGGTCACCTTGTCATAGAAGGAGACCAGGTTGGTGAAGCAGGACCTGCCGTTCATAAACCCATGCTGGCTGAGCCTGATCCCCCGGTTGTCCCGCACATGCCGCATAATGGCACTCAGGATGATCTGTTCCATGACCTTCCCCGGCACCGAGGTCAGGCTGACAGGCCTGTAGTTCCCTGGATCCTCCTTCCGGCCCTTCTTGTAGATGGGTGTCACATTAGCTAACTTCCAGTCATCTGGGACCTCCCCGGTTGACCAGGACTGCTGATAAATGATGGAGAGTGGCTTGGCAAGCTCCTCCGCCAGTTCCCTCAGTATCCTCGGGTGGATCCCCTCTGGCCCCATAGACTTGTGGGCATCCAGGTGGAGGAGCAGGTCGGTGACTGCCACCTCTTTGACAACTTCATTCTGTGTCCTATCTCCATCTCCCAGCTCAGGGGCATGAAAACCTTGAGGATGATCAGCCCGACTATTAAAGACTGAGGCAAAGAAGGCATTAAGTACCTCAGCCTTCTCCTCATCCTTCGTGGCCAAGTTTCCTTCTGCATCCAACAAAGGAGGGAGATTCTCCTTAGCCCTCCTTTTGTCACTGATATACTTGGGATGGCGGTGAATGGGGTTAAATCCCGCCGGTGGCCGGGCACCAGTGGCGTCCCCAGGGCTCCATACTGGGACCAGTCCCATTTAATGCCGTTACCAACGATAAAGGGGATCAGGCACCCCCAGTTTGTTGGGCGGGAGTGTGGCTCTGCTGGGGGCAGAGAGGCTCCGCAGCGGGGCCTGGCCAGGCCGGGTCGCTGGGCCTGGGTTTAACAAGGCTCAGGGCCGGGTCCTGCGCTTGGGGCACAACAACCCCAGGCAGCGCCGCAGGCGCGGGGGAGAGCAGCTGGGAGACAGAAAAGGCCCCGGGGGCGGTGGTCGAGAGCGGCTGGGTGGGAGCCGGCAGGGTGCCTGGGTGGCGGAGAGGGCCAGCGTCACCCTGGCTCGTGTCAGGAGCAGCGTGGCCAGTGGGCTGGGGCAGGGATCAGCCCCTGGGGAGGCCGCGCCTTGAATCCTGCACTCGGTCCTGGCCCCGCAGCACCAGAAGGAGCTGGAGGGGCTGGAGCGTGGGCAGAGCAGGGCAGCGAGGCTGGGGAAGGGGCTGGAGCACGAGACTGGGGAGGGGCGTCTGGGGGAGCTGGGGGTGCTCAGCCTGGAGAGGAGGAGGCTGAGGGGAGCCCTCATGGCTCCCCCAGCACCCGAAGGGAGGCTGGAGCCAGGCGGGGTCGGGCTCTTCTCCCCAGGAACAAGCGATGGGACGAGAGGGAGCGGGCTCAAGCTGCGCCAGGGCAGGGTTGGGTTGGATACGGGGAAAATCTCTTCCCCCAAAGGGCTGTCAGGGCCTGGCACAGGCTGCCCCGGGCAGGGGCTGGGTCCCATCCCTGGGGGGATTTCAAAGCCGGGGGCTGTGGGGCTTGGGGACATGGGTCAGTGGTGGCCTTGGCAGCGCTGGGTCAGCGGTTGGACCTGATGATCTTCAGGGTCTTTTCCAACCCAAACGATTCCATGATTCCATGATTCTCTGATTCTCTGTGTCAGCATCTCCTTCGGGCTGCGGGGCAGGAGCGGGGCCCGGCTGCCCGGTTTTAAATGCAGCTTTGAATGGTGCGTAACCCCCCCGAAATCCCCCCCAGCCCCCTCGTTGCGCTGACTCCGATCGCTGTTGGAAAGCTGAACGTCGCCTCGCTGCCCCCGTGGGGCAAGGGGGGGCGTGGGGTGGGGGGATGGGGAGGACCCCGAGTGGGTGGGGGCAGGGAGGGACCCTGGGAGGGGGCTGGGGGGACATTTGGGGGTGGGGGTGTTTCTCAGGAGGTTGGGGACTCCTTGTGGGGGTTGAGACTGGGGGGGGCATGACCCTGGGAGGTGGGGGGCACCCTGGGAGGTGGGGGTTACCGCGGGGAGGGGGGATTCCACCCCTCCGACCTGTCCCGATGCCCGCACGGGTGCTGGCATGGGGGGGCACTGACGGGGTGGGGGTGGGGGGTTAGTGGGTGGGGAGCTCCCTGACTGCTGCCGGCTGGCAGCGGTGACAGGAGGGGGCAGGGACAGAGCACCCCCACCCATGCGGTATATTGGGGGGGCCCCGCCGGGCGCCCCTCACCCCCTCATCATCGCCTCCGTGACAGCTTGTGCAGAGAGCTGCCATGGTGAGGACTGGGCCAGGGGGGCGTGGGGACATCGCGTGGGGACATCGCGTGGGGACACCTCATTGTCACCGAAATCGGGAATAAACCTCTTCCCACCAAGGTAGCATTAAGAAGCAGGCATTCTCTTCATTGCAGCGCTGGATGCACGGGGGATAGTTCCACCTAACGTGCATGCCGCGTGTTGCATCAGTCAAAGCTTCTATCCCCCCCCTGACATACGTATGCGTTGGATTTCCCGGAATTACTCTACATATTCATTCCGTTTCCTGGAACTAATGATCATATTTGCATAGTCTTTACACATGTGGCCTGAGTCTCCGAGGAGGGCTTCCACGGGGGGTCTTCGATGGTCCCTGGTGGTTCCTAGTGGTTCTGGAAGAGGTGTCTCTTGGTGTTCTTTTCATGAACTCTGAGTCTTTTCTTGCAGACGGGGTCTTGTCTTCTCAGCTTCTTTGTCTTGGTTTCAGTGGGTTTATCTGCACTGCCCCAGGATATGCCAGTCACAGCTGGAAAGTCACCTCCTTGGGTGCAGTCTCCTCTGAGGCCCCTGATAACAATCTGCAGTCTCCTCTGAGGCCCCTGATAACAACTCCCCCCTTTGAGACTTCCAAAGTAAGATCTCTTTGGGAGTCTCGCCTATAGAGCATCATTTTGATCATCTTTTTGACTCTCGGGTACACACATTGAGGTGCAGCATGATGGGATTAAAGGTACAAAGTCTCCTGATTGATACGGATGGACAGGAGTCTTCCATGTGAGTGCTCCTGTCAAAACAACGTGTCGGAGAGCCACAAGGCTTTTCCTTAGAGAAACCAGCTAGAACTTGAAACCTCTTTTCCCCTTGACATGGATTTCCCCTGCAACTGGTGACGCTTGCTATGGTTTCCCATAGAATACCTCGTAAGGACGACTTGTAATCCTAGACCTTGGTTGTATTCTGATTGTCAAAGGAGCTCGTGGGAGGGCCTGTGGCCACTTGAAGGAGGTTTCTGGACGTATTTTACTCATCTGCCGCTTCAAGGGTTGATTCATTCTTTCTCCCTTCCCACTCGCTGGAGGCCTCCATGGGGTACGTAAATCCCACTCGATAGCGAGGATCTTCCTTAACTGTTAGACTCTATCTGCCACGAAATGTGGGCCCCGATCAGAGGACATTCCTACCGGTACCCCAACTCTTCCTATTATTTCTTTGAGGAATAGCTTAGTGACTCCCCTAGCTTTGTTGGTGGGACAGGGGAAAGCTTCTGGCCATCCTGAGAAGGTGTCCACCAATACCAGGAGATATCAATTGGCCACTAATCCCCGGGGCAAGTTCCTTGCCTAGTGCTCCCTGGGGGCCGGCCTTTCCTGGTCATGGGGTTATTTTTTAAAAAAAGGGCTATTTTGCTAGTACAGACTTCACTATCCCGCTCATCCCTCCACACAGAATTGACTTGCGAAGGCTAGAAATCATAGCCTCACTACCCCAGTGTGTCTCCTCGTGTCTCTTTTCTACAGTCTCAGTCATTCCCTGCGGTGGAACTAGGCCTTGTTTCGGGGGAGTTCTTAACCAGCCCTCTCCGTTTGTGCTTGCTTTCAACAGTGATGCCACTCGTCGCTCTGCCTCCCTATCATTAAAAAACCACAGGGTCCTGTGGGATCATTCCACACTCCTTCTGCCGTTCCCAAGGGTTTCTTAGTGTGAAAAATAAGGCCACAGATGATACCTCATCTCATTTACCCTCCCGCCTACAAAATAACAGCAACTGTAATAGAGTGTTCTATCTTAGAGTTCCCTTCCTTGGCCGCTTTTCCTGATCTTCAAGAGTATGCAGTGGCCACCAATTCTTCCAATACTCTAGAAGCTGTTTTCGTGTGAGAGGGTCCCCCCCCACTTTCCCCCAAGGTTTCAGTAGACATCTGTCCTGGTTTCAGCTGGGATAGAGTTGATTTTTTTCTTCCTAGTAGCTGCTATACTGCTGTGGTTTGGATTGAGGAGGAGAATAATGTTGATAACGCTTAGTGCTTAGTTGCCAGCTGGGCTTAAACCACGACAGCATCCTAGGGGAGGTTTCTTCAGAATCCCCCCTTCCCCGAGGGTTTATTACCCATCACAAGAACACAAAAGGCAACACAAAAGTACAAAGGCAACGACTTAACGCTAATTAACAGCACGCTGGGGACTCTCACCCCTTGGACCACCTTCCCTGGGCCTCTAACAAGGCACCTGGGACTCAAACCCCTTATACCACCTTCAGTGGCACTCCAACCCACCAAACCCAGGTGGCCTACAGACTTTCGTCCCATAGGATCAAATCCTTCCTTTAGGTACCTTTAGAGCCCAACCCTGCGAAGCTTTCGCCGTGCCTTACAGGCAGGCAACCACCCTTTTTTTTTTCCTTTTTCTTTTTTCTTTTTTCTTTTTTCCTTTCTATTTCTTCTTCTTTTTTAGAGAAAGGAACGCCTTTACCTTCCCAGGGGTCTTGCTCACAGCTCTTCGGTCCGGGGATTGGAGGTTCTCCCCAAGAATCCCTCAGTGCCGGCTGGAGGTCCTGCGATCCTGCGGATCCGTTGACATTCAGAAGCAGTGTCCCACCTGGCTCACCAAAACTGTCACCGAAATCGGGAAGAAACCTCTTCCCACCAAGGTAGCATTAAGAAGCAGGCATTCTCTTCATTGCAGCGCTGGATGCACGGGGGATAGTTGCCGACTGGGGTTAAACCACTACAGTCCTTTTTGGTGCCCAACGTGAGGCTCAAAGGGTTCAAGATCACGACAGATTTAATTGGAACGTGCTAGATCGAATTTGTAGCTGTTATTGCTGTTTAGCTGTTAATGGGCAGGCTTCTGTGCTTGCCATGGGGCTTGCTTGCTTTACTGTATCTTAGAGCCTAGTGCTCCTTAGTGACTGGGGTTTTTTTTGCTTTTGCTGCTTGCTGTACTGTTGTACTGCTTATCATCTTACTGTGCTGTGCCTGGGAACATTTTGATGACAGCAGTGGCCACGCGCCTGGGCTGGCAGATGGCCAGGGCATCTCTGCTGTTTTTCTGTACTGCTGTACTGGACAGGCTGGAACTGCAGTGTGAACTCGAATCGAAGGGACTGTGAGCTGTGGATGAGTCCCTGCGGGAGCACAGCACCCCAAAGCGTCTGTGGACGTGGATAGTCCCATGCCAGAGCAGCCGATGGACGTTAAGTGTGGAGCAGAGATCCAGCTGCAGCCCCTGGAGGACCCCATGCTGGAGCAGGGGGATGCCCGAAGGAGGCTGGGACCCCGTGGGAAGCCCGTGCTGGAGCAGGCTCCTGGCAGGACCTGTGGACCCGCGGAGAGAGGAGCCCACGCTGGAGCAGGTTTGCTGGCAGGACTTGTGACCCCACAGGGACCCACACTGGAGCAGCTGGTGAAGAACTGCAGCCTGTGGGAAGGACTCACGTTAGAGAAGTTCATGGAGGACTGTCTGCCATGGGAGGGACCCCACGCCGGAGCAGGGCCAAGGGGAGGAGTCCATTGCAGTGTTAAATCCTATAACCCGGCCCCAAGGGGCCAGGGGGGGAGATTGTAGTGGATAGACCTTTAAATTGTTGTCACCCATGATCTGAGTTGCATGTTACAGGAATTACCATAGCAGGAACCACCTGAAGCAATGGAGGAGAAGCCTTACGAGAAGCAGTGCAAGCGCAGCAGTGACCCGACCTGAGCTGGCTTTGGTGCCCAATAAATCCACGCAACGCACCGCCTCTCCTGTCCTGAGCGACCACCATCACAGATGGAGCCCAAAGTCATGGACTAAATGAACTACAAACATTGCCCAGGGGTGGTCCCTAGGCTAAGGGAATGATACCTGTGTATTGTATCAAAGGATGGGGAGGGGGGGTGGTTAAAGAGGATGGATTGGATAATGGGGGACCTGGGCATGACGTAAATGGTATGGAATAAGGGGTGGCTACTGTCCCGGTTTCAGCTGGGATAGAGTTAATTTTCTTCTTGGTAGCCGGTATGGGGCTGTGGGTTGGGTTTAGGATGAGAGCAATGTCCATAACACACGGATGCTTTGGTTCTTGCTCAGTAGTGCTAAGTAGCGCTAAAGAGTCGCTAAGTAGCGCTTACACTGGTCAAGGACTTTTCAGCTTCCCGTGCTCTGCCCGGTGCACGGAGGGGGCTGGGAGGGAGCAGAGCCAGGGGGGCTGACCCAGAGTGGCCAAAGGGCTATTCCATACCGTATGACGTCATGCTCAGTACAGAAGCTGGGGGAAGATGGGGGAAGGGGGCAACGTTCAGATTTCACAGATTTCTTTCTTTGCTTTCCAGTTTTATTTCAAAAGAACCGGAGCCTTGCTGGGGGGCTCCCAAAGGCAGCCGCCAGCTTTGCTGGCAGGACCCAGTTAAGGATGTCCCTCTTCAGCAGGACCAGGATGAGGACGGCGATCTGCAGGAAGGCGAGGAACAGAAGAAACCTCCTGTGGGACAGGAGAGGGCTCAGGCAGAGCAGGGGGCAAATTTCTCTCAGCTCTTTCCAAGCACCTTCTTTGAACACCACCGTGGGACCTTGCACCGTGATGGGCACAACACTCCCCCCACTCAGCACTGGGGTGAGGGGCCCGGCCATCTCTCTCGCCTCTACTCTACGTCTCCCCAGTGAGCCCCCTACACACCCCCCAAGCTAGGAAGGAAAGAAATACCAAAACATTTCATCCCCAAGAAGTCCAAAGCTGCCTAATACCCTTGGACCACTGGCACAGGGGGCTGCGGGGACCGGCACGCAGGGCAAGACCCTCTCCCTGTGCCCCAGCAAACACGCCTGAGCCAACGGAATGGAGGTAGCAAAGGCTTTATTGGGGGGGCGGGCTGTCAAAAGGGCAGCAGCCCCTCACTATGCACAGAGAGGATCTTTCCCAGGGCGTATGTCAGTTCGGTGTAGGTCTCCTCAGGCAGCACACACAAGAGCAGGCGGTACAAGAGCTCGGGGTCGTACCAGGAGGCGTAGAGCACCGCAGCAGCCAGAGCGAAGCCGACGGCCAGCTGCAGGCCGACCCAGAGCAGGCAGAGCGTCCTGTGGGGCAGAAGAGGGATGGGAGACAGGGCAGGCTGGATGCATCCCAAGCCCATCTTGCCTATGGGATGGAGGGGGCCCTTCTGGGAGCCCCACGGGTTGCCTCCCCAGCCGTTTCTCATTGCTCCCTCAGGCAGGATGGGACACGAGACTCCGCAAGCCCGGGAAAACACCCCGGCCCAGGGAAAACCGACGCCCAGCACTTCCCAGCTGCAAATCTCTCTCGCCTCTACTCTACGTCTCCCCAGTGAGCCCCCTACACGCCCCCCAAGCTAGGAAGGAAAGAAATACCAAAACATTTCATCCCCAAGAAGTCCAAAGCTGCCTAATACCCTTGGACCACTGGCACGGACATCCCACTGCCTATGGAAGAGCCCCGGCACCCCGACCCCAACCCCAAGGGCAACTCACCTCAGCCAAGAAGCGATCTTGTGCCTCCTTGACACCAGCTGCTCCTCCTGCAGGCCAAGGCACAGCAGGGACATGTGTTGGGCTGTGCCAGGTGGCCGAGGGTTGGGGGCTCAGGCCCCCTCCCTCGTCCCCGCTGAGATCAGTGCCCCCGTGTCCTCCGGGCACAGCGCAGACCCTTCCCTCCCCAAGGCCCACAGCGGGCTTCTCTGTCCTACCAGCCGCACAGCCGCCATCTCCTGCAGCAGCGACTCGCCTGTCTCCTCTGCCTGCGCCGTCTTCCCCCTGCTACGGACACCGGGGGGTTCTGGGCTGTGAGAAGAGACCTCGGCCGGCAAGGCGCCGCGCCGCATGGCCAAGAGGGAGCCAGGGTGCTGCGCAGCCTCTGCTGGCGCTGGCACCAGGCACCCCCGGCATCCCAGCACTGCACAGACCCACCCCCTGCCCCTGTCCTGCCCCACGCCTGCCGAGGGGCACGGAGGAGAGCCTGGGAGCTGCTCAGAGTTGTGCAGAGCTGCTTCCAGGAGTCCCCACTTGCTGAGAGAGGTTTTGAGCGGCTTAGGAGCAGACAAAGGGCTCTCCAGAGCAGGCTGGAGGAGTGGACAGGAGCCAGAAAGATGTCTGCAAGGGGCAGAGGTCTGCCCGAAGCTGCTCAGCAGCCCCCACCCCGCTGCCCCAGGTTTCCATCAGGGCCCCATCGCCACTCACAAAGCTCTTGGCTCTCGGAGGCACTCCCGTCTCTCCTGGAGGCGCTGCAGCTTATTCCTGAGCAGCTGGACAAGCAAACGGTGCGGTCAAGAGTCCATGCCATGCCTGCTCTGAGGGGGCTTCCCCCCACAAACATGGTGAGCCCCCATCCCTCCCGTCCCCAGTACCTTCTTGACCTCAACGTGCTCCCAAACAGCTTCTGTCAGCTCCAACCACTGCTCCCTCTGCAAAGCAAGCGGGACACATTGCAGGGAGGCACGGTGGGCAAGGGCATGCCCAGTCAGTCCCCAGGAGGCCAGGCCAGGGCCAGGGCAGCAGGCACCCGGGTGTCCTGGGGCTAGCACCATTGCCCAGCAGCTCTGGGATGGTCCCGAGGGCTTTATGGATGAGGGTCACAGACCTTCATCAGCCCCTACACTGCTGTGCCTCCCTCTGCCTTTCCCTGGAAGAGGCCTGCCTGGAAGTGAAGAGGGAACAGGAACGTCTCCAGGAGGGTCACTCATCCCACCCCCTTCCCCAAAGCCATATTGCTGTGCCTGCAGACCCACAGCAGGCTCCCCTCTGCAGCACAGCCACAGCCAAGAGCCTGGCGCATCTCCACAGGCCCAATCCCTCCATCACGGACACCGTATCCCGGAGGAAATCTCCTCCCCAGCCACACCACTGCCCGTGGCTGCTGGGGTGCACGGACCCACCGCTGGCACCTCCCTCCCTGACCCTTTCAGGACGGGCCTCCTTTTCCCCTGTACCTTCTGCGCCTCTTCCAGGCTGGCGGCTGCCTCCCTGCTTGCCACCTGAGCATGCTCCTGTGGGAGAGGAGGGGAAGAGAAGCAGCCATGAGGGCAGCGGGACACTGCCACGAGTGCATTCCCCTCGGCATTGTCCCCTCCCAGCTCCCCTCGGGCACTGCTGTTGCCCTCGCGTCCCCTCTCCTTCCCAGCCCTGCAGGCACCAGGGGCAGACAGAGGGACCCCCAGGCCCAACGCTGCACACGGTCCACATCTGGACGTGGTCCTGAGCCACTGGCTGTAGGTGACCCTGCTTCAGCAGGGGCATTGCACAAGACAAGACCGCCTCCGGAGCTCCCGTCCAGCCACAAGCACTCTGTGATTCTCTGAACTCACCTTCATCTGGGCCACCAGCCGCTCCAGCTGCTGGAGCTCCCGGCCATCGCTTTCCAAACACCGCGCCACAGCACAGTTCTGGGAAGAGGAGCCGGACACAGGTACTGAGCCCCTGCCACAGCCCCAGGGGCTGCAGGTGGGGGAGGTGGGCAGAGGAGGGGACGCTGACCTCCATGGTGAGCTGCTGCACGCTTTCCTGCAGCTCCTGCTGCTTCTTCCCCTGTGTGGGGAAAGGAGGGGTCAGGGGCTCGGATCTCGCAGCCCCAGCCCCCGGGGACAAGGGCAACACTCCACACCTACCAGACACGGCAGCACCTCCTTGTGCCTCTGTGACGCAGCAGAACACTGCGTCAGGCGCTCCCGGAGCATGCGGAGGTCTTGCTTCGTCACTTGTGCCTGCATGGCTGCACCTGCGCGTCGGGAGGCGGCAGGGTGTGAGGGCCACGGCTGCAGGCACTATCCGGCACGGACACTGGCGGGGACGCTGCCCTACCCTGACACACAAGCGCACACGGGGCCGCGGGTGGGCTCAGGGGAATGTACCCCCGCACGACTGTGCACAGGCACACAACCCCGCTCACCTGCAGCTGGGCCCAGCACCGCGGGTGCTGGCACAGGTACAGCCGTACGCCCGCGGGCACAGCCACGCGCCGCCTTGTGCTCCGCAAACACAGGCGCACCCACGCTCTCTCACGCAAAGGAAGGCCACGCACGTGCACAGTCGGGGATGCCCAGGGCTGGCACGGGAGCCTCCCCCCCACATAGGGCACCGTCAGCCGTCTGCACTCACGCGCCTGCGCCCCCCTCCCCCTCGCCAGCGGTCCTGTGCACTCGCACGCACTAGTGCCGTGCCGAGCTTGGCCCGTGCCAGCTGGGTGCTGAGCACGTGGCAGGATACGGTGGGGGGCACCAGGGACCGCTGGGGAGAGAAGGAGCTTCCCCATCCCTGCTGTGCCGGGCGCCCGCAGGGCCACTCCTGGTCGTGGGGCTGCCCTGTTCTGGGGCTGCTGCGACACCTCCAGTGTCACCATCCTGCCCCGTGCGGTCGCAGCGCCCCCGCCCGCGGGACCCCCCTTCCTTTTGGTCCCCCACCAGCCCCAGCAGCACACGCGTCCTCCCCACCTGGCCCTGCCTCGGCCCAGGCTACTGCCTTCCCCCCACCGCTCCCAGCCACACACAGACCCCTGGCCGCCCCCTCGCCCGGCCACCGGCTGCGGGGACCGTGGGGATGCTCTGCCCTCACCCTCCTCTCCCCTCTTGGGGGCCTTCCACTGCACGGCGAACACGGGACAGGTCGTTGGCGAGTACTCCCCAAACTCCTGCCCAGCACCACTGAGCTTCTCCTCCAGGTGCTGCCCTGCCTCTCGCAGCAGCCCCCTTTGTACCCACAGGGCGCCCGTGTCACAAGGCCAGAGTGACATCACGCTTACACGGCCACCACTGCCCACTGTGACGTGGCAATCACCTCCCTGGGGCTGGCGCCAAGCTGGCCGTGGGGCCCAGCCATGGCCAGGGGGAAACAGGGCATCACTCTCGGCATCCACTCTTAGTGCATGGGCGGGAGCGACCTCCGGCACCGCGTGTCGGCGCCTCGCCACGGGGTATGCCTGTCCCGCGGCAGTCCAGCTGCGGCAGCTCCCCACCCCAAGTCCAAGCAGGAGCCAGGCTGCACACGTGCTCCCAGCAGGCACACGCAGGCACTCGCAGACACGCGGGTGCACCACGGCTGCGCACATGTGCACAGATGGCCACACCACATGGAGTCCAGCGCAGGGCTCAAGCATGCAGGCCCTGTTTGTATCCAGCATCCAGCGCTGGGGGGAGAAGTACAGCCCAGGAAAGTTAAAAATAAAGGCTAGCCCTCTGCTCCAGCCCGGGCAGACACCGTGCTTGCAGGCTCCCAAGAGGAATGGTCTCTCTCTCTTGCTCAGAAAGCTGCAGCTGCTGGCCCGCGGGGGGACAGCAGGAGGGAAGGGGTGGGGGCACGCGGCAGGCAGGCAAGCAGTGACCCACGTGCTCCAGCTCTGGCCTTCGAGCGGCTGCATGCAGCAGCGCCGCATTCAGGAGCTGGCAGGCCGGGTCGCTCCGGCCTCCACGCGACGGGGCCTTTCCCCTCGGCAGCGAAACCCACGAGTGGCTGGAGAAGGTGGCAGGGAGCAGCCGGGGCTGTGCCGGCCGGTGGCTGTGGGGTCAGCAGGGGCACGGGCCTTGGGGACAGAGCCACCGGCTACGAGACTGCTAGAATGGGTCCCGTGGGACGGGGATGCAAGCAGCAATGGGGCGATGGGGACAGCGGCGCTGGGGATGGGGACAGGGGGCCCCGCGGCTGTGGAGCCAAGAGGGCTGGGAGCACGGGGAGGAGGGGAGAGCGTGGTCGTGGGGCCTGTGGGGAGGGAGAAGGGCACAGGCTGGGGGGCTGTGGCGCGGGAGGGGGAGTGTGGGTCCATAGGGGCCGTGGGACACAAGGGCAGGCGGGCGGCTGCGGGGTGGTGGGGGTCTGTGGGGAGGAAGGGAGGGGGCCTGGGGGGTCTAGGGGGCTGTGGGTGATTACATTTGCCAGCCGCTGTGTAATTGTGCCCCCGGCTGCTGGAACCTGAACAGTCTCAGAGATGCTTACAGTGGTTGGGCTGCACATTGCTAAATGGTTGCCAAAAAGGTGGAGGAAAAAAACTACCGTGGCCTGAGAAGACGGTGATTCCAGTTGGTTATGCAGCAGCATAAATACTTTGGGGACGGCGGGAGGGAGGGCAGCTGAGGCTGGCACGCAGGGACCTGGCTTGCGGCGGGCAGGGGGTTGCACCCAGTGCCTAGCAGACGAGGCTGGGCCTGGCCTCGAGGGGCTGTGGGGACCGGCACGCAGGGCAAGACCCTCTCCCTGTGCCCCAGCAAACACGCCTGAGCCAACGGAGGTGGAGGTAGCAAAGGCGTTATTGGGGGGGCGGGCTGTCAAAAGGGCAGCAGCCCCTCACTGTGCACAGAGAGGATCTGTCCCAGGGCACGTGCCAGTTCGGTGTAGGTCTCCTTAGGCACCACACGCAAGATCAATCTACAAGTTTGTTTTATATCGAACGGGAGCATATCGTCCCCCCCCGAAGACACCATCTATGAGGGTTGAGACCATGGCAGAATTAAGCCCTTTGTCCGCAATTGCTTTAACAATCGCTTGTACATCCTTAGGGTGTATCGGCGAGTGGACCCTCTGTCCCCCGTCCGTCACCCGGACCGGGAACGCTAGCGCGGCCGATGGGGCCCAGTCGGCACACGCAATCTTTATTTTCCTCCAATCCGTGAGAGGGATTTCTCCCCTTCGCGGTTTTTCGTTAGTTTGGATGGGAATATTTTTGCTCTTAGCTCTGTTTACCTTCGTGTCCTCCTCCCTTAAGTTTGAATCAGTTGCGAGCCACTCGTCCCAGCTGGTGCCTGATTCGGAATCAGAACTCCACTGACTGGTTACTTCCGGGCTCCGACACTTTTTCGTTGGGCTCCAGCCCCGCCCACTTCCCTTGCGGGCGGGCTGTTCCCCCCCTCTTGGCTCGCCCCGCCCCCTACTCCCGGGGGTGCTTGCCCTATAAGGGCTTTTTTTCAGATGGCCGCTCTGATTGGTTCTCAGCCCCTCACTCGTGCTCCCCTCCCCCTCCCAGTCACCCCCGCCCCCTTTCTCCTCCTCGTTCTCCTCCCCCCTCTGTTTGCATGCGCTTGTTAGTTTGAATGCTTCCTCCTCATTCCCGCCAGGGGCATCCTCGCCCCGCCTTTCCCCTTGGGGCTCGGCGCCATTTTGGGGCGCACAGGGCGGTGGTCTAACCCAGACGTCCTCAGACTCTGATTTCCCTACGGCGCTCCTAGCCTCTTCGGCTAACCCACCCCAGAAGGATTTTGCTCGTTTCTGTCCCTCCGTAAGCGGGACGGGGTTCGGGGATTGAGGGGACGTGTCACCCTCTCGCAGATCTTTAGGCTCAGCAGAGTCGCCATCGTCTGGGGGGTACAAAGTCTGCGTGGCTGCTCCGACTCCTGCTTTCGGGGTGACCAACAAACAGTCCCTTGCTGCCACCCAGGTCTCCTGCTCTTGTATAGCTTTCTGCAAGGCCTGTACGACTTTTCCCCAAGACTTAAGGTTTTTCCCACAACCCGAGGACATCGTCTCCTTGGCTAACACTTCAGTACACTTGTCCCACACTTCAGGGTGGAGAATATCCACCGGCTGGTCAATGACCTTAATTTGTAAAAGCCTCGCAACGGCGAGAGTAAAATCTTTGGGTTTACAATCAATACCCCACTGCTTATGTAATTGTGATACGACCTTCACAAGGGCTTCCATCCTCCTTGTGGGTCCGGGAGCGTCCTCCCCGCCGGGCTGGTCCAGCCGCTCCGGCTGCCGTTCACCCGTCCAGGCGATGATCCCGGGTTTCGGCACCACTTGTTGCCTCCGGGAGGCGTGGCGACCTGGTTCAGGAACGGCACGGTGGCCAACCCCAGGCCACTCGGGCCATCAGCTCACAGACACCAATGTGGTGGACGGCTAATGGCATTTATTGATGAGTGACACAGCGTTATATAGCTAAGGTTCACAACGTCACATCCGCCTGCTTCCATCACAAACTAGACGCTATTGGCTATCAGGAGAGGGGCCCTGTCTTTCCGTACAGCGCGACACCTTCCGGCCGCCAGACCCTAATTACCCACCCCAAGTCCAAGCAGGAGCCAGGCTGCACACGTGCTCCCAGCAGGCACACGCAGGCACTCGCAGACACGCGGGTGCACCACGGCTGCGCACATGTGCACAGATGGCCACACCGCATGGAGTCCAGCGCAGGGCTCAAGCATGCAGGCCCTGTTTGTATCCAGCATCCAGCGCTGGGGGGAGAAGTACAGCCCAGGAAAGTTAAAAATAAAGGCTAGCCCTCTGCTCCAGCCCGGGCAGACACCGTGCTTGCAGGCTCCCAAGAGGAATGGTCTCTCTCTCTTGCTCAGAAAGCTGCAGCTGCTGGCCCGCGGGGGGACAGCAGGAGGGAAGGGGTGGGGGCACGCGGCAGGCAGGCAAGCAGTGACCCACGTGCTCCAGCTCTGGCCCTTCGAGCGGCTGCATGCAGCAGTGCCGCATTCAGGCGCTGGCAGGCCGGGTAGCTCTGGCCTCCATGCGACGGGGCCTTTCCCCTCGGCAGCGAAACCCGCGAGTGGCTGGAGAAGGTGGCAGGGAGCAGCCGGGGCTGTGCCGGCCGGTGGCTGTGGGGTCAGCAGGGGCACGGGCCTTGGGGACAGAGCCACCGGCTACGAGACTGCTAGAATGGGTCCCGTGGGACGGGGATGCAAGCAGCAATGGGGCGATGGGGACAGCGGTGCTGGGGATGGGGACAGGGGGCCCCGCGGCTGTGGAGCCAAGAGGGCTGGGAGCACGGGGAGGAGGGGAGAGCGTGGTCGTGGGGCCTGTGGGGAGGGAGAAGGGCACAGGCTGGGGGGCTGTGGCGCGGGAGGGGGAGTGTGGGTCCATAGGGGCCGTGGGACACAAGGGCAGGCGGGCGGCTGCGGGGTGGTGGGGGTCTGTGGGGAGGAAGGGAGGGGGCCTGGGGGGTCTAGGGGGCTGTGGGTGATTACATTTGCCAGCCGCTGTGTAATTGTGCCCCCGGCTGCTGGAACCTGAACAGTCTCAGAGATGCTTACAGTGGTTGGGCTGCACATTGCTAAATGGTTGCCAAAAAGGTGGAGGAAAAAAACTACCGTGGCCTGAGAAGACGGTGATTCCAGTTGGTTATGCAGCAGCATAAATACTTTGGGGACGGCGGGAGGGAGGGCAGCTGAGGCTGGCACGCAGGGACCTGGCTTGCGGCGGGCAGGGGGTTGCACCCAGTGCCTAGCAGACGAGGCTGGGCCTGGCCTCGAGGGGCTGTGGGGACCGGCACGCAGGGCAAGACCCTCTCCCTGTGCCCCAGCAAACACGCCTGAGCCAACGGAGGTGGAGGTAGCAAAGGCTTTATTGGGGGGGCGGGCTGTCAAAAGGGCAGCAGCCCCTCACTATGCACAGAGAGGATCTGTCCCAGGGCATGTGCCATTCAGTGTAGGTCTCCTCAGGCAGCACACGCAAAAGCAGGCGGTACAAGAGCTCGGGGTCGTACCAGGAGGCGTAGAGCACCGCAGCAGCCAGAGTGAAGCCGACAGCCAGCTGCAGGCCGACCAAGAGCAGGCAGAGTGTCCTGTGGGGCAGAAGAGGGATGGGAGACAGGGCAGGCTGGATGCATCCCAAGCCCATCTTGCCTATGGGATGGAGGGGGCCCTTCTGGGAGCCCCACGGGCTGCCTCCCCAGCCGTTTCTCATTGCTCCCTCAGGCAGGATGGGACACGAGACTCCGCAAGCCCGGGAAAACACCCCGGCCCAGGGAAAACCGACGCCCAGCACTTCCCAGCTGCAAAGCCCACAGCCGGCCGGCAGCTCCCCAGCAGCCTGGACTTGGGAGCCCCGCCAGCTGGAGCAGGTGTCTGGCCCATGCCACCCGCTGCCCAGGGGACCCAGTGGGGACACTCACTGCAGCCAATAAATGAAGCCGTGTCTTCTCGCCAGCATCTCCTTGTCCTGCAGGTCAACACAGAGCAAGGACACTCGTCAAGCACTGCTGCACAGGCAGGACAGCTGGAGTCGCACGGTGCCCCTGGCCTCCGCCTTGCGCGGGAGCACAGCCCATGCGTGGCTGTGAGCTCCATGGACCCCTCTCCCCAGGGAGAGCCACGCTGGCCGGGGCAGGGGCTGGCACAGGCTCTCCCCCTTACCCGCTGTGCTTCCAGCACCTCCGGCAGCGCAGTCCCCGGCGCCTCTGCCTCCTTCTTCCTCTGCTGCTGCCTGCAGGCAACAGGGCTTGGTTGGAGGAGTTAGAGACCTCCATGGCCACGCGGGCTGGGGGGCGGCAGGTGACCCAAGCTCATGGGAGCCTTCTCTGCACGGCGTTTGGAGCCTGTCTGCAGAGGCCAGGCAGCTGCTGGACAATATCTGCTTTCTCCTTGCCTCCAGGAACTCACAGGCTTGGCTGGAGCAGAAGATGCAGGAGCTCAAGGAGACGGAGGCTCAGGTGTCTGCTGCGAGGGGAACATACTGCAGGCAGTGAGTGAGGTCCTCGGAGACCATGGTGTGCAAGAGGAGGATGGGGGCTCACCATGTTTGTGGGGGGAAGCCCCCTCAGAGCAGGCATGGCATGGACTCTTGACCGCACCCTTTGCTTGTCCAGCTGCTCAGGAATAAGCTGCAGCGCCTCCAGGAGAGACGGGAATGCCTCCGAGAGCCAAGAGCTTTGTGAAGCGGCGATGGGGCCCTGATGGAAACCTGGGGCAGCGGGGTGGGGGCTGCTGAGCAGCTTCGGGCAGACCTCTGCCCCTTGCAGACCTCTTTCTGGCTCCTGTCCACTCCTCCAGCCTGCTCTGGAGAGCCCTTTGTCTGCTCCTAAGCCGCTCAAAACCTCTCTCAGCAAGTGGGGACTCCTGGAAGCAGCTCTGCACAACTCTGAGCAGCTCCCAGGCTCTCCTCCGTGCCCCTCGGCAGGCGTGGGGCAGGACAGGGGCAGGGGGTGGGTCTGTGCAGTGCTGGGATGCCGGGGGTGCCTGGTGCCAGCCCCAGCAGAGGCTGGGCAGCACCCTGGCTCCCTCTTGGCCACGCGGCGCGGCGCCTTGCCGGCTGAGGTCTCTTCTCACAGCCCAGAACCCCCCGGTGTCTGTAGCAGGGGGAAGACGGCGCAGGCAGAGGAGACAGGCGAGTCGCTGCTGCAGGAGATGGCGGCTGTGCAGCTGGTAGGACAGAGAAGCCCGCTGTGGGCCTTGGGGAGGGAAGGGTCTGCGCTCTGCCCGGGGGACATGGGGGCACTGATCTCAGCGGGGACGAGGGAGGGGGCCTGAGCCCCCAACCCTCGGCCACCTGGCACAGCCCAACACATGTCCCTGCTGTGCCTTGGCCTGCAGGAGGAGCAGCTGGTGTCAAGGAGGCACAAGATCACTTCTTGGCTGAGGTGAGTTGCCCTTGGGGTTGGGGTCGGGGTGCCGGAGCTCTTCCATAGGCAGTGGGATGTCCGTGCCAGTGGTCCAAGGGTATTAGGCAGCTTTGGACTTCTTGGGGATGAAATGTTTTGGTATTTCTTTCCTTCCTAGCTTGGGGGTGTGTAGGGGGCTCACTGGGGAGACGTAGAGTAGAGGCGAGAGAGATGGCCGGGCCCCTCACCTCAGTGCTGAGTGGGGGGAGTGTTGTGCCCATCACGGTGCAAGGTCCCACGGTGGTGTTCAAAGAGGGTGCTTGGAAAGAGCTGAGAGAAATTTGCCCTCTGCTCTGCCTGAGCCCTCTCCTGTCCCACAGGAGGTTTCTTCTGTTCCTCGCCTTCCTGCAGATCGCCGTCCTCATCCTGGTCCTGCTGAAGAGGGACATCCTTAACTGGGTCCTGCCAGCAAAGCTGGCGGCTGCCTTTGGGAGCCCCCCAGCAAGGCCCCGGTTCTTTTGAAATAAAACTAGAGAGCAAAGAAAGAAATCTGTGAAATCTGAACGTTGTCCCCCCCGGGTGGCACAGAGGGCTCGGGGCCATCCTGGCTCGCAGGTGCCCCTTCTCACTGGAGCTGCTTCATGCAGGAGGGGGGCTTCCCTCGCAGGTCCTGCACTGCCTGGCCTCCCCCTGGCTCTGCAAGGCGATGGGCAGGGGAGCCCTTCTTCAGGCAGGCCACCTCAAGGTGCAGTGTGTGTCTGAGCAGAGAGGCCAGCAGGAGCACAGCGCGGAGGGACCGAGGACAGCCTCTCTGACTACGCAGCCGGCTCCCTCTTCTCCAGGCCCAGCACCCTGCCTCGCAGTAAGGGCAGGGCTTTTCCCAGCAGCCGCAGGAGAAGGCAGCCCTCCCTCCCAAGGGCGCTTCAGCCAAAACGCATGTGCCTGAGCAGCCCTGGGTGTATGTAGAGGTGGGAGTCTGCATCGGGTGCTCCTCCAGCCTGAAGGGACCTGCACACCACGCTGCTTGATCCCAGCCCGGGGACGCTGGGCAGCAGCGGCGTCCCCGCTCCCAGGCCAGTCCCGCAGGGCTCTGTGCAGTACCCACATGCCCAGCTCCCTGAGAGCTGGCGTGCGGGGCTGCGCACAGCGCTCTCACAGCTCCATCCTGCAGGGTGCCGCACGCCCAGGAGGTGGCTGAGGAGCCTGAGGTGGGGCTGAGCCCTGGTCTCAGGGCTTGTCTGCAGCACCTGCACACCGGGTTTCGGGGGAGTGCTTAAAGCGGCACTGCCTCTCGCCTAACCCACGTGGAACTACAGCCTCTTCTGGAGCACTGCAGGTCACCGCCAGCAGCAGCTGGCAACTCCCCAGTGCAAAAAGGCAATTCCCTGATCTCATTCAGTGTCACAGCTCTGCAAATGCTCACAAAAGTCCCTGCCTGCCTGGAGCACAGGGCATGCCACCGCCTGGCACAGCAGGAGGGCTGTGACGCCACAGCAGCTTGCCGGGGCAGCCAGAGGAGGTGCTGCTCTCTGCTCCCAGCTTCTGCTGGGTCCTTTGTCTCTGGGAGCGGCAGGTGTGGCTGGGCGCTAACCCACAGGCTTTCTCCCTCCCAGCTGCCACAGCAACACCCTCCTGGGTAGCCCCTCTGAGCTCAGCACGGGCATCACCAGTCGGCTCTTGGGAGGCCCTAACCTGCTGCCCTCCATAACACCCCGCGCTGCAGAGCTGGGCAGCAGTGCGAAGCAGAGCACTTGCAGCAGCTAGTGGGTACCTAGAGAAGAGGTGCTTGGGTCTCGGGAGGAGAGCAGGCTTTTCCCTCTGCCTGGCCGCTGTGCTGGGCTTGCGGAGATGCCAGCCAGGTCGCGCAGGTGGGTGCAAGAGGGCCCGGAGAGCAGGGAGGGATCAGGCCAGAAGCCCTGTGCGCTGCCTGGCTTCCCAGCAGGAGCAGGCAGCCCCAGAGCGTGGGGGCTGTCTGCACTACTGCCCTCCCGCTGGGCAGCCCAGCAACCCCATTCTGGGGGCACGGCCCTGCCCCTTCTCTGGGGAGAGCCCAGCAGGGCCAGGCTGCTGCCCCTGTGTCAGGCCAGAGGGCTTGTGTCCCAGGGCTGGTGTGCAACGCGCCAGACCTTCCCAAAGGCCCTGGGGCTTTCAGGCCTGCAGCTGTGCTGAGCACAGGAATCTGCTAGCACGCGAGCTCCTAAACGGGTCCCTGGCAAAGACGTGTCCCAGCTTGGGCTTTGGTAACACCAGTCTTCCCTCTCTTTTAGACAACGCCGCACCCACCAGAAGGACAGGAGCGTCCCAAGGCTCCTTTTCCTGCTGCTTCCCGTCCTGTCTGGTGCGTATCCCTGACCAAAAATGGTCCTCTCAGGCCTGGCGAGAGGGAGCAGCTCCGGAGGAAAATAACCCCCTCTTGTCAATGTGACCCACAGCTCTTGTCTACTGCCGGGGCTCAACGGTGTGGGGAAAGGGAGCGTTGTGGGTAAGCGTCTCTTGCTGTGGGAAAGCCAACGCCTGCAAAGGCTGTGGCTCTGCCCTCCCGCCTCCCCTGGAAACACGGGGCGCCTGGTCACTAATGCTCATCACTGCGGAGGCAGAGGGTGGGGGTGGGGGGGGGCACTTCTCTTTGCCCTTCAATCTCCTTAGTGCCTGCATGGGGTTCAACACGGAGACGGATCTTGTCGAGCGACCTCCGCAGGGTGGCAGGCTGAAGCGGGGAGTACTTTGGCAGAAGGTGCCTTTGCTGCTTGCATAGCTCTCGCAGAGGCTGGGGGGGTCAGACGGAGACCCGAAAGATGCTCTGCTGAACTCGAAGCAGCAGGAAATTCTGCCAGCTCTCCCTAGGGGAGCCTCCTTTGGGAAGCCCTGGCAGTGCTCCTCATGCTTGCTCCACCGGACTGTCTCTCCAAAGTGTCCCTTTTGGCAGTAAGCAAGCTGCTTAAGGAGTACCTCCCACCCCTTCTTTATCTTGCAGGAGGCGTCACGGATTCCTGAAGCGGAGCAGGAGTCTCGGGGGTAAAGAGCGCATTCTTGCCAAGGAACGCACTCTGTGGAGCCATCTCAGCTGGCTTTGTGCTGCCTGCGCTCACTCGCCTCGCGTCCAGGGCTCCTGGCCTTCCCCGTCTACTACCCGCGGTGGTGGCAGGGAGCCATTTGTAAAGCAGGGGAAGGAAAGGGGCTGGGGGACGGCGGGTGACCCAAGCTCATGGGACCCTTCTCTGCACGGCGTTTGGAGCCTGCCTGCAGAGGCCAGGCAGCTGCTGGACAAGACCTGCTTTCTCTTTGCCTCCAGGCACTCACAGGCTTGGCTGGAGCAGAAGATGCGGGCGCTCAAGGAGACGGAGGCTCAGGGGTCTGCTGTGAGGGGGAACATACTGCAGGCAGTGAGCGAGGTCCTAGGAGACCATGGTGTGCAAGAGGAGAAGAGAGAGGTAAGGGTGCAGGGTGTAGATCAGAGACCTCGCTGCCTTTCCGGGCACCCTCCTGCTGCTTCCTCTGGGCACTCTCAAAGTCGGCACCTTTTCCGACAGGTCTTG
The DNA here is from genome assembly GCA_020745775.1 of Theristicus caerulescens. NCBI lineage: Eukaryota > Metazoa > Chordata > Aves > Pelecaniformes > Threskiornithidae > Theristicus > Theristicus caerulescens. The sequence goes on from CM036580.1 coordinate 3,234,588, forward strand.
CCTTGGGTTTTCTGACACAGAGGCGCTCCTCGGCTCTGTGCTAGGACCCGGTGTTCATGCAGAATGGCCTGTGCATGTGTTTGTGTTCACGGCCGGCTCTTCATTCCCAATTTTTTCCCAGGAAATTCTGCAGTTGACGGAGGCGGCAACGAAGAAGGTGCTTGAAAACTACCCGCAGATGGGCTTGAAAACTACCCGTCAGGACTGGGCTCTGGAAGCCATAGGTAGGCAGTCAGGAAGTCTCGCTGCCCTCGCTTTGTGTATGCCTCCCCCCCCCAAACTCTGCCGAGCTCTGCTTTCAAGCCTGAGAAATACATCCCAATGCACTGCTTCAGCTCCTCATCTCTGCCCACCATTGATCATTGTCAGGTGCCACCACTGATGAGGAGAGGACATCTAAGAGTTACGGTGGGCAAGGCAAGAAGACCTGGTGGCTTTCTCCATTCAGCTTCTCTTCTGCAAACCCTCCAGCGAGCATCTTGCAGGTATCACAAGAGAAATCCTGACTTGTGCTTCAGCTCCTTGCTTTCGGCTTGGCAGACCAAGTGCACAGCACTTCCCTTCAGCCCGGCCATATCGTTCAGCCCTGCAGTCTGCATCGCATTCCCGACCCCTGCGATCCCTGACAGCACTGCCCTCCCATCAGGAGGGGGACCGAGCTGAACCCAGCTGCTGCGACCTGCCCACCACCCTTGCTTGCAGTTTGCAGGGGAACTTTGTCCTTGGGAGCCCCACTGCCATACCGCATCTCGGAGGGTCCCTTGCCAGAGTGGGTGCGAGTGGTAGGGGCTGCTTGCCCTGGAAGCAGCGAGAGGTGCTCCTCTGGGCCTCCGGCCCCGATCCGCTCCACCACGGCTGAAGCAGGGGCCAAGTCTGCAGTGGACCTCGCAGCTGCAGCGCAATCTTTGAAGGGCGATGGGGTGAGGTAGACTAGGGAGACCAGCCCTGTCTCTGCAGGCTCTGAGAAAGCAGAGCTGCCTTGGGAAAGGTGGTGGAGCCCAGAGGTTTTGTCAAAGCACTTCCCTATTGCCCTGCTGCCCATCGCCTTGGACTCCTTTACGAGCAGGACTGCAGCCCAGTGGCAAGGCAAGGTCTCTGCTTCTGGCCAAACAGGCAGCTCTGTTGGCTCTTTGGCTGCCTTGCCGCTGACGGTCATGGCTTTCTGGTTTCAGCCCCGTATTGCCCCTGGCAACTGCTGGGCTTTCCCAGGATCTCGGGGCCACGTGGCCATCCGGCTGCCTGAGCAAATCTGGCCAATGGCTTTCAGCATCTGGCACATCTCCGAGGCAGTCTCTCCTTCCGGGGAAGTCAGCAGCGCCCCCAAAGACTTTGCTGTCTCCGTAAGCCTTTGCCTTGTGCTTCTCGGGAGGGCGCGGCCCCAGGGAAAAGCCGTACCAGAGACGTGCTTCTCGCGGTGGCTTCTCTCTGGGGCTGGCTAGTGCAGAGCACCGCATCCCCTGGGGTGCCACTGAGGGCACGTGGGGGTTCTGTGCCTCTGGGGGCTTCTTCTCTGCTGCATGGCCAAGGATCCTGGAGCACGTGCTCGAAGCACCCTGAGCCACAGTCACCCTAAGCTGTGCTGGACTACCGCTCGAGCCGAGGGAGGTGGGGAAGGGGTCCCGGGTTCAGCCTCAGCGTGCCCCTGCTCGAGCCTGACCTGCTCCCTTTGTCCCTTGTCTTTGAGGGAGTGGATGAGGCAGCCGCAGAAACTCTCCTGGGGACATTCACCTACGAGGTGCACAAGGAGATCGCTCAGACATTCCCTGTGCAGGTACCACAAGAGCTGTGGGCAGGATGGCCGCGAAGAAGGCAGGGTTGTCTGCAAGTCCTTGGAGGAAAGAGTGCGGAGGGTCACCCCAGCCACACTCTGCTCTCCCACGCTCCTTGCTCCTGTGTGGAAGATGGCAAGAGGAGAGCAGCTGGGGCTTTGCTCTGCTGGCCGAGGCAGCTGCCCTGCCTCTGCAAGGGCTTTCCTTTTCCTTCGGGTAGCACAGAGAAAGCAGCAGCGGGAAGGGGTCTGGGAAGGGAAACATTCCCCCTCAGAGGAGGCGGTGGGAGGGAGGAGGGCAGGCGTCTTCCCCCCTCAGCGGGACTCTCCCCGCGGCAGCCCGGGCAGCAGAGCGCCTCCGGTTGCCACAGCTCCCCTCAGCAAGCCTCTGAGGCCAGGCCTTTGCTTTCTAGGCACAGAGGGGCCTCCGTGGCCCTGGCAAAGGGAGGTCTGGGTGCCCCGGCTTCCTCCTTCCTCAGGGCTGCCATTGGGTCCTCAGCAGGGGGAGCGCGGGCAGAGGGGGCTCCGGCGATGTGCTGTGGCTCTTGCCACCTGCGTCATGCTGCCTCCCCCCATTTCTTTACAGAAGGAGCTTCCCAGGACCTTTCGCTGCATCAAATTCCAGGTGCAGAGCAACTGGGGAAACCCAGAGTACAGCTGCGTGTACCGAGTGCAAGTTCACGGGAAGACAGCGAGCCACAAGGACCACCTGCAGGCCCAAGACCTCCTTTAGGAAGAAGAATAAAACAATGCGTGATGATGCGTGGCAGCTCAACTTGTGTGTACGTGCCTTGCAAAGGTTCTTCCAGGGAGCTCCCAACACTTTGCGCCACTACTGGGGAAGGGATGCAGGTAGCCACAGTGGATTGGGTCACCTGGCTCCCTGCAGGGGAGAAACAGGAGTGTTTCAGGAGTTTCATCGGAGCTCTTTTAGATATCTGCCTTCGGGTGAACTGTCCTTACTCCTCCTGCCTCTTTCCACAAAGGACAGAGGGAGCAGGATGGCTAGTTGGGATAGAGACAGGCCCATCTCAGCAGACAACTCCTCCCGTCCCGGAGTGCACTGAGCACACACAGCACCTAGGAGCCCCCACTTCCCTTCCTTAGACCTTTCCACATGAAATTTCCGTTCTGTGTTTATAGTCAAAGGGCTATTTAGCTTCAATTCAAGACGGTGGTGAGGGCCCCGTCTCCTCACTTCCCCCTGCGCACCCTCCATTGCCAGGGAGTTATTCCCCCCGCCACAGCCTGGGCAGGGGGCGATGGCGGGGAGCTATTTCCCCCAAAAGAGGGGGAGGCTGAGGGGGGCAGTTGTTGCCTCCCCAAAAGGGAGTGCTCACACAGAAGGACACAGAAAGGGAGCTGGGGACGAGTCACAGGGAAAACGAAACCCACTCAGTGGCACCCAGCACAGGAAACCCTTCCATCAAGGGTCTGCCCACGTCCTTGCTTTCTCCCCTTTCCTCTTTCCTGCTCTGGTTCCCACTGCAGATTTTCCCGGCCCAATACTGCTGCTGGAGCAGAGGTTTGTTCTCACGGGAGCGGGCAAAGCCAGAAACGCGTGCAGGAGAGCCTGTGCGCTCCCATGCTGACAGGAGGGGCCCGGCCCCTGGCACCGCCGCCATTGCGGGGGCGGCGAGCGCTCCCGCCCGGCCGGGGCCGCCCGTGAGGAGCCCTGAGGTGGCCGAGGAGCAGCCAGGGAGCGCGGGAGCTCGGCCCCGGCCCCGGCCCCGGCCCCGGCCCTTGGGGCAGGAGCTGCGTGCTCATTGGTCGAGCAGAAGGGCAGAGCCCGCTGATTGGTGGCTGCGCTGCCTGTGGGTGGGCTGAGTGGCTGTGGGTGGGCGGTGCTTGCTGGAGGGGCTGGGTGCCGCGTGCAGAGCGGGGCCGTGTGCAGAGCGGGGCCTGGGGGTGGCTGCAGGGCTGGGTAAGAGGGGGGGGGGCGAGGGCAAAGGCAAAGGCAGTGGCCAGGGGCAGGCGGGAGGGGATCATGCGGAGGGGAGTGCGCTCCCGGGAGGGCCCGGGTGCCCTGGTGGGGAAGGGGGTGGGATGAGTGACCCTCACTTGTGTGTCGGGGGACGCCATGGGAAAGAGGAACCCAGGCATGGGCTGGAGGTGGGGTGCTGGGTAGGCCGGTGTTGGGCCCTGGCCGGTGTGGTGGGGGTCGTCCTCCACCCCCTGCCCCTCCTGGAGACGTTCCTGTTCCCTCTTCTCTCCCAGGCAGGCCTCTTCCAGGGAAAGGCAGAGGGAGGCACAGCAGTGTGGGGGCTGATGAAGGTCTGTGACCCGCATCCATAAATCCCTCGGGACCATCCCAGAGCTGCTGGGCAATGGTGGTAGCCCCAGGACACCTGGGCGCCTGCTGCCCTGGCCCTGGCCTGGCCTCCCGGGCCCTGGGGCCTGACTGGGCATGCCCTTGCCCACCGTGGCTCCCTGCAATGTGTCCCGCTTGCTTTGCAGAGGGAGCAGTTGTCGGAGCTGACAGAAGCTGTTCGGGAGCATGTTGAGGTCAAGAAGGTACTGGGGATGGGGGCTCACCATGTTTGTGGGGGGAAGCCCCCTCAGAGCAGGCATGGCATGGACTCTTGACCGCGCCCTTTGCTTGTCCAGCTGCTCAGGAATAAGCTGCAGCGCCTCCAGGAGAGATGGGAATGCCTCCGAGAGCCAAGAGCTTTGTGAGTGGCGATGGGGCCCTGATGGAAACCTGGGGCAGCGGGGTGGGGGCTGCTGAGCAGCTTCGGGCAGACCTCTGCCCCTTGCAGACATCTTTCTGGCTCCTGTCCACTCCTCCAGCCTGCTCTGGAGAGCCCTTTGTCTGCTCCTAAGCCGCTCAAAACCTCTCTCAGCAAGTGGGGACTCCTGGAAGCAGCTCTGCACAACTCTGAGCAGCTCCCAGGCTCTCCTCCGTGCCCCTCGGCAGGCGTGGGGCAGGACAGGGGCGGGGGGTGGGTCTGTGCAGTGCTGGGATGCCGGGGGTGCCTGGTGCCAGCCCCAGCAGAGGCTGGGCAGCACCCTGGCTCCCTCTTGGCCACGCGGTGCGGTGCCTTGCCGGCCGAGGTCTCTTCTCACAGCCCAGAACCCCCCGGTGTCCGTAGCAGGGGGAAGACGGCGCAGGCAGAGGAGACAGGCGAGTCGCTGCTGCAGGAGATGGCGGCTGTGCGGCTGGTAGGACAGAGAAGCCCGCTGTGGGCCTTGGGGAGGGAAGGGTCTGCGCTGTGCCCGGGGGACACGGGGGCACTGATCTCAGCGGGGACGAGGGAGGGGGCCTGAGCCCCCAACCCTCGGCCACCTGGCACAGCCCAACACATGTCCCTGCTGTGCCTTGGCCTGCAGGAGGAGCAGCTGGTGTCAAGGAGGCACAAGATCGCTTCTTGGCTGAGGTGAGTTGCCCTTGGGGTTGGGGTCGGGGTGCCGGGGCTCTTCCATAGGCAGTGGGATGTCCGTGCCAGTGGTCCAAGGGTATTAGGCAGCTTTGGACTTCTTGGGGATGAAATGTTTTGGTAATTCTTTCCTTCCTAGCTTGGGGGGTCTGTAGGGGGCTCACTGGGGAGACGTAGAGTAGAGGCGAGAGAGATTTGCAGCTGGGAAGTGCTGGGCGTCGGTTTTCCCTGGGCCGGGGTGTTTTCCCGGGCTTGCGGAGTCTCGTGTCCCATCCTGCCTGAGGAAGCAATGAGAAACGGCTGGGGAGGCAGCCCGTGGGGCTCCCAGAAGGGCCCCCTCCATCCCATAGGCAAGATGGGCTTGGGATGCATCCAGCCTGCCCTGTCTCCCATCCCTCTTCTGCCCCACAGGACACTCTGCCTGCTCTGGGTCGGCCTGCAGCTGGCCGTCGGCTTCGCTCTGGCTGCTGCGGTGCTCTACGCCTCCTGGTACGACCCCGAGCTCTTGTACCGCCTGCTCTTGTGTGTGCTGCCTAAGGAGACCTACACCGAACTGACATACGCCCTGGGAAAGATCCTCTCTGTGCATAGTGAGGGGCTGCTGCCCTTTTGACAGCCCGCCCCCCCAATAAAGCCTTTGCTACCTCCACCTCCATTGGCTCAGGCGTGTTTGCTGGGGCACAGGGAGAAGGTCTTGCCCTGCGTGCCAGTCCCCGCAGCACCCCGTGCCAGTGGTCCAAGGGTATTAGGCAGCTTTGGACTTCTTGGGGATGAAATGTTTTGGTATTTCTTTCCTTCCTAGCTTGGGGGGTGTTAGGGGGCTCACTGGGGAGACGTAGAGTAGAGGCGAGAGAGATGGCCGGGCCCCTCACCCCAGTGCTGAGTGGGGGGAGTGTTGTGCCCATCACGGTGCGAGGTCCCACGGTGGTGTTCAAAGAGGGTGCTTGGAAAGAGCTGAGAGAAATTTGCCCCCTGCTCTGCCTGAGCCCTCTCCTGTCCCACAGGAGGTTTCTTCTGTTCCTCGCCTTCCTGCAGATCGCCGTCCTCATCCTGGTCCTGCTGAAGAGGGACATCCTTAACTGGGTCCTGCCAGCAAAGCTGGCGGCTGCCTTTGGGAGCCCCCCAGCAAGGCCCCGGTTCTTTTGAAATAAAACTGGAAAGCAAAGAAAGAAATCTGTGAAATCTGAACTTTGCCCCCTTCCCCCATCTTCCCCCAGCTTCTGTACTGAGCATGACGTCATACGGTATGGAATGGCCCTTTGGCCACTCTGGGTCAGCCCCCCTGGCTGTGCTCCCTCCCAGCCCCCCATGCACCGGGCAGAGCACGGGAAGCTGAAAAGTCCTTGACCAGTGTAAGCGCTACTTAGCGACTCTTTAGCGCTGCTTAGCACTACTTAGCAAGAACCAAAGCATCCGTGTGTTATGGACATTGCTCTCATCCTAAACCCAACCACAGCCCCATACCGGCTACCAAGAAGAAAATTAACTCTATCCCAGCTGAAACCGGGACAGTAGCCACCCCTTATTCCATACCATTTACGTCATGCCCAGGTCCCCCATTATCCAATCCATCCTCTTTAACCACCCCCCCTCCCCATCCTTTGATACAATACACAGGTATCATTCCCTTAGCCTAGGGACCACCCCTGGGCAATGTTTGTAGTTCATTTAGTCCATGACTTTGGGCTCCATCTGTGATGGTGGTCGCTCAGGACAGGAGAGGCGGTGCGTTGCGTGGATTTATTGGGCACCAAAGCCAGCTCAGGTCGGGTCACCACTGCGCTTGCACTGCTTCTCGTAAGGCTTCCCTGTGACTTTTTTTGTGTTTAAACAATAAGGAACGCGGGTCGCAAAAGCTCCACGCTTGGGAAAAGCAAGGAGCTGCTTTCCCCGCTGCCGGCAGCTTTGCTCGGCCAAGGGCTCTGGTTTTTATCGAGCGGCTTCTCCTGTGCCGGTCGGGGCGTCCCGCACCGTTAGCCCCGATCCCCACGCACGCTCCCGTCTGTTCGCGGTCAGGCCGTGCTTCCAAATGAGCGCTCTCGGTGATCTACCAAGAAATGAAAAGGTCGGGATGGTGGAGATAAGAGCGCGGAGCGCTGGCGTGCCGCTGGAAGCGATGCCGGGCTGCTCCTGCCCCGGGCTGCTTCCCGGGCTGGCGGGTTTCTTGAGTGTCTCTAATTTAATCTACAGTTTAAATCTGTAGGTTTAGTTCTCAGGAAGGGGTTGCTTAAGAAAAATTATCCTAAGTTGTCAAGGGAATGTGCAGAGGAAGAGGAATTCTGTGAAAAAGGAGCATTTCTCTCTGGGAAAAAAAAGACAGAAAACCAAACAAAAGCCAAATCAAGACGCTTCCCCCCCGCAAATGCAGAGCATTCTTTGTGAGGTACAGCTGCGTTCGGAAATAATTAACACGTAACTGTGTCTGCAGCCATTTGCCGGCAGCCAAAAATCTAGAAATTTGGATTTTTGGCATAAAAAGCACTGCCGAGGTCGGTGAGGTCCTGGCAGAGCCGGTGGATCTGTGTTTTGGGGAGGAATAAGCCGCTGTGGGAGAAACCTGGGAGCAGGATCAGGTCCCGGAAATGGGCTGGGGGTCGAGGAGGGGATCGCTGCGTCCCCGCGTCCCCGCGCACTGGGGCTCCGTGTCCCCCCCCCAGCCGGGGCCTGGTTCGGGGCCCACGTCCCCCTGCTCCGGGGCCCCGTGTCCCCCCGCACCGGTGCCTGCACCGGGGCCCTGTCCCCCACACTGGGGCCCGGTGTCCCCCACACCGTGAGCGGTGTCCCCGGTCGCGCCAAGCCACATCGCGGGGCGGGACGAACCAATCAGGGCTGAGCTGGCGGTGGCAACGTGGGCCTCAGCTGGGGCATGAGGCAGCAGCGGGGCCTGGGGCGGCCGAGGCGGTGAGCGGCGGGAGCCGGGGGTACCCCAGGGGATGGGGAATGGCGGGGGGATCCCCCCCGGGTGAGCCTGGGGGGTCCCATGGGTGTGAGGGGTGGGGGGGATCCCTTGGGTGATCTGTGAATGGAGGGGGGGGGAATCCACCCTCGGGTGATCCCTGGGGGATCCCCTGGGTGTGCTGGGGGGGATTCCCCCCATTGAGTGATCCCTGGGGGTCTCCTAAATGTGCCGGGGGGGATTCCCCCCATTGAGCAATCCCTGAGGGATCCCAGGGTATTCTGGGGGATGATCCCCCGCCTCGGTTGATCCCTGGGGGGTGCCTTGCATGTGCTGGGGTGGGGAATGCTCCCTTGGGGGATCCCCCCCATCGAGCGATCCCTGGGGGGTCCCCTAAATGTGCCGGGGGGGATTCCCCCCATTGAGCGATCCCTGAGGGATCCCAGGGTATTCTGGGGGATGATCCCCCGCCTCGGTTGATCCCTGGGGGGTGCCTTGCATGTGCTGGGGTGGGGAATGCTCCCTTGGGGGATCCCCCCCATCGAGCGATCCCTGGGGGGTCCCCTAAATGTGCCGGGGGGGATTCCCCCCATTGAGCGATCCCTGAGGGATCCCAGGGTATTCTGGGGGATGATCCCCTGCCTCGGTTGATCCCTGGGGGGTGCCTTGCATGTGCTGGGGTGGGGAATGCTCCCTTGGGGGATCCCCCCCATCGAGCGATCCCTGGGGGGTCCCCTAAATGTGCCGGGGGGGATTGCCCCCATTGAGCGATCCCTGAGGGATCCCAGGGTATTCTGGGGGATGATCCCCTGCCTCGGTTGATCCCTGGGGGGTGCCTTGCATGTGCTGGGGTGGGGGATCCTTCCCCCCGCTGATCCCTGGGGGATCCCCTGGCTGTGCTGCCAGATCCCCAGGTCACTTTTGCCATGGAGCCGCTGGGCGCTGCCCCCCCCACCCTTGCTGGGGCTCGGGGACCCCCGGGCTCCCGGGGCGCTTGGTGACCTTGGGGTGTCCCCTGGCCCCGGGGGCTCTCCGAGCCGCTGCCTGCCCTGCCAAAGGCGCTGACGGACAGCCTGCGCCGGCGCCGGGGCTGGGGCCGGGGTCGGACGCCCCCGAGCCTCGTCCTCTGCCTTCCTCCCCGAGGGCTGGGTGGCATCGATCCTCCGGCGCGGTGCCCTCCCCTCGGGGTCCGGGATGAAACCGGCCCGGCTCACCCCAGCCTCATCCCTCGCGCGTCCGAGGGCTCGACGCTGCTTATATCCAAACTTCGCAGCGGGGCTTGGGGACGCGACGAGGGAGCGGCATTAAAGCCTTGGCTCGCTCGGCAGCCGCCCCGCAGCTCTGCCTGCCCGGGCTGAGCCACCCAGGACACGCGTTTCGCGTCCGCTTATCGCCGCAGAGCCACGGTCGAGCTTCCCCGCCATCCAAACTCCAGCGCCTGCCTCGGGTTGTTGCGGCGGGGAGGACGAGGCCGGCCGGTGGCGATGGCTCCCAGTGCATTTCTGCCAGCTGTCTGATGCCGGGCCGAGCTCGGCGAAGGTCAGCGTGACCCTGGCAGGGATTTGCATACCCGGTCTCAGCCTCACCCTCCGGAGCTGCAGACCAAAGTCCACGCATGACTGTGGGCCAGAGGTTTCCTCAGAGGAGGGGAGATCTCTCCTGCGGTGAGCACAGCTCGTTAAACGCGCCGGGGGAGCCCTCAAACGAGCTCTTGGGCACAGGAGTTTGTTGGGAGAGCGGGACGCTGCGGTCGGCGAGGAGATAATGGCTCCGTGTTCGATGCAGGACGAGGCTTGGGGCAGCCAGGGCGATACCACGACCCCCAGCCCCGCCACCCCACCCTGGGCCGTGGTCCCAGGGCTCAGCCTCGCTGCTCATCCCCTTTTTTCCCCACTTTACAGCACTTCTTAACCAAAGTTTTCAGTCTCAGGCACTGCCACATGTTTTTTGAGGGCGTTTTTAATCCCCCGGCGCCCATCGCAGATGCCGTCACCTTTGAGCTGTACTGGAGGCCGGAGCAGGAGCAGTTTGCCCAGAGCACCAAGGTGAGCGTGGGGAGGGGGGGACACCGTGCCTGACCCCAAAATGGGGTGTCCTGCCGTCTCACCCCCCTCCTCTCCCCCCAGATGGCGGAGCTGGAGAAGCGGCTGGCGCAGCTGGAGGCGACGGTGCGGTGCGAGCCCGACAGCCAGGTGAGGGGCCAGGGGCTCCTGCCCTGCTCCCCTCCTGCCCCCATCCTGCCCCACTGACGCCATTTCCTTCCCCGCAGAACCCGCTGTTGGTCGGGATGAAGGGCACCAGCCTCGTGGTGAGTCAGGCAGGGGGTGGGGGGCGTGCGGGCTCCCTTTCCCCCCACCCCATGCCCACAGCACTTGTGGGGGGCAGCGCCAGGGTGCTGCCGTGTCCCCCCTCACCCTGCTCTCCGTCCCCAGGAGACCGTGCAGGTGCTGCAGGCCAAGGTCAACATCCTGGACGTGGCCGTGCTGGACCAAGTGGAGGCCCGGCTGCAGGTGAGGGGGGGACGGAAGGAGGGGACGGCGCAGTGGGTGTCACGGGGCCGTGGGAGAGCCACGGGACGGCACTGGCCGAGGCCGTGAAATGGGTGGGCGCTGCTGGATTTGGTGTCTCGCATCTGCTCCCCCCTCCCCAGAGCGTCCTGGGGAAGGTGAATGAAATCGCCAAGCACAAGGCAACCGTGCAAGACGCTGACAGCCAGAGCAAGGTAAGAGGTGGTGGGGAGGGCCCCCCAAAATCACGCCTGGCATGGTGGGGGGTCAACAGAGCCCCCCTTCCAGGCTGTGCTGCCCCCCCCCCCACTTCTTGCCCCTCTCCACCCCCCAGATCAAGCAGATCTACGAGATGATGCAGCGCTGGGACCCCGTGGCCAGCACCCTGCCTGATGTGGTGCAGAGGCTGGTGACCCTCAGGGACCTGCACGAGCAAGGTGAGGGCTGGAGGGGATGTTGGGGACAGTGGCACGGTGTGACCAGGAGCATCTCGGGGCTGGGGGGGGGGCACTGCTCCCCCCCAGCACTGAGCTTTCTCCTCCCTGCCAGCCACACGGTTCGGGCAGGTCCTCGTGCACTTGGACACCACGCAGCAGGAGATGGCTGGTGCTCTCAAGGACAACGCCGTGCTGCTGGCGGAGGTGGGTCCCCGCAAGAGCTGCTGGGGTGGAGCGGGGTCCCCATCCTGCCCCCCCTGCTCACCCCCTTCCCCACTCACCCCCCCAGGTCCAGAAGACGATGAAGGAAAACCTGGCCATCGTTGAGGACAACTTTGCGGACATAGACGCCCGCATCAAGCGGCTGCAGAAGTGAGAGCACCCTGGAGACGCCCCCGCCCCCCCGGGCCCTGCGACCCCTGGGAATCTCTCCCTCCCCCCACAGGTGCCAGCCCCGGCTTGTATATACCCTGGCTCTGCCCCTTGCAGAGCATGGGGGCTGGGGGGGCCCTCCCCACCCCTCCACCTGCCTCGGGGCAGGGGGGTCTCTGTACCGCCCCGATTTACCCCAATAAACGGCTCAGCTCCAAGTGCCTGCGTGTCACTGTTGGGTGACAACAACCCCGGGCAGCGCCGCAGGAGCGGGGAAGAGCGGCTGGGAGACAGAAAAGGCCCCGGGGGCGGTGGTCAAGAGCGGCTGGGTGGGAGCCAGTGCCCGGGTGGCGGAGAGGGCCAGCGTCACCCTGGCTCGTGTCAGGAGCAGCGTGGCCAGTGGGCTGGGGCAGGGATCAGCCCCTGGGGAGGCCGCGCCTCGAGTCCTGCGCTGGGTTCTGGCCCCGCAGCACCAGAAGGAGCTGGAGGGGCTGGAGCGTGGGCAGAGCAGGGCAGCGAGGCTGGGGAAGGGTCTGGAGCACGAGGCTGGGGAGGGGCGGCTGGGGGAGCTGGGGGTGCTCAGCCTGGAGAGGAGGAGGCTGAGGGGAGCCCTCATGGCTCCCCCAGCACCCGAAGGGAGGCTGGAGCCAGGCGGGGTCGGGCTCTTCTCCCCAGGAACAAGCGATGGGACGAGAGGGAGCGGGCTCAAGCTGCGCCAGGGCAGGGTTGGGTTGGATACGGGGAAAATCTCTTCCCCCAAAGGGCTGTCAGGGCCTGGCACAGGCTGCCCCGGGCAGGGGCTGGGTCCCATCCCTGGGGGGATTTCAAAGCCGGGGGCTGTGGGGCTTGGGGACATGGGTCAGTGGTGGCCTTGGCAGCGCTGGGTTAACGGTTGGACCTGATGATCTTCAGGGTCTTTTCCAACCCAAACGATTCCATGATTCCATGATTCTCTGATTCTCTGTGTCGGCATCTCCTTCGGGCTGCGGGGCAGGAGCGGGGCCCGGCTGCCCGGTTTTAAATGCAGCTTTGAATGGTGCGTAACCCCCCCGAAATCCCCCCCAGCCCCCTCGTTGCGCTGACTCCGATCGCTGTTGGAAAGCTGAACGTCGCCTCGAGGCCCCCGTGGGGCAAGGGGGGGCGTGGGGTGGGGGGATGGGGAGGACCCCGAGTGGGTGGGGGCAGGGAGGGACCCTGGGAGGGGGCTGGGGGGACATTTGGGGGTGGGGGTGTTTCTCAGGAGGTTGGGGACTCCTTGTGGGGGTTGAGACTGGGGGGGGCATGACCCTGGGAGGTGGGGGGCACCCTGGGAGGTGGGGGTTACCGCGGGGAGGGGGGATCCCCCCCCTCCCACCTGTCCCGATGCCCACGGGGGTGCTGGCATGGGGGGGCACTGACGGGGTGTGTGTGTGGGGTTAGTGGGTGGGGGGCTCCCTGACTGCTGCCGGCTGGCAGCGGTGACAGGAGGGGGCAGGGACAGAGCACCCCCACCCATGCGGTATATTGGGGGGGCCCCGCCGGGCGCCCCTCACCCCCTCATCATCGCCTCCGTGACAGCTTGTGCAGAGAGCTGCCATGGTGAGGACTGGGCCAGGGGGGCGTGGGGACATCGCGTGGGGACATCCCGTGGGGACACCTCATTGTCACCGAAATGGGGAAGAAACCTCTTCCCACCAAGGTAGCATTAAGAAGCAGGCATTCTCTTCATTGCAGCGCTGGATGCACGGGGGATAGTTCCACCTAACGTGCATGCCGCGTGTTGCATCAGTCAAAGCTTCTATCCCCCCCTGACATACGTATGCGTTGGATTTCCCGGAATTACTCTACATATTCATTCCGTTTCCTGGAACTAATGATCATATTTGCATAGTCTTTACACATGTGGCCTGAGTCTCCGAGGAGGGCTTCCACGGGGGGTCTTCGATGGTCCCTGGTGGTTCCTAGTGGTTCTGGAAGAGGTGTCTCTTGGTGTTCTTTTCATGAACTCTGAGTCTTTTCTTGCAGGCGGGGTCTTGTCTTCTCAGCTTCTTTGTCTTGGTTTCAGTGGGTTTATCTGCACTGCCCCAGGATATGCCAGTCACAGCTGGAAAGTCACCTCCTTGGGTGCAGTCTCCTCTGAGGCCCCTGATAACAATCTGCAGTCTCCTCTGAGGCCCCTGATAACAATTCCCCCCTTTGAGACTTCCAAAGTAAGATCTCTTTGGGAGTCTCGCCTATAGAGCATCATTTTGATCATCTTTTTGACTCTCGGGTACACACATTGAGGTGCAGCATGACGGGATTAAAGGTACAAAGTCTCCTGATTGATACGGATGGACAGGAGTCTTCCATGTGAGTGCTCCTGTCAAAACAACGTGTCGGAGAGCCACAAGGCTTTTCCTTAGAGAAACCAGCTAGAACTTGAAACCTCTTTTCCCCTTGACATGGATTTCCCCTGCAACTGGTGACGCTTGCTATGGTTTCCCATAGAATACCTCGTAAGGACGACTTGTAATCCTAGACCTTGGTTGTATTCTGATTCTCAAAAGAGCTCGTGGGAGGGCCTGTGGCCATTTGAAGGAGGTTTCTGGACATAGTTTACTCATCTGCCGCTTCAAGGGTTGATTCATTCTTTCTCCCTTCCCACTCGCTTGAGGTCTCCATGGGGTACGTAAATCCCACTCGATAGCGAGGATCTTCCTTAACTGTTAGACTCTATCTGCCACGAAATGTGGGCCCCGATCAGAGGACATTCCTACCGGTACCCCGACCCTTGCTATTATTGCTTTGAGGAATAGCTTAGTGACTCCCCTAGCTTTGTTGGTGGGACAGGGGAAAGCTTCTGGCCATCCTGAGAAGGTGTCCACCAATACCAGGAGATATCAATTGGCCACTAATCCCCGGGGCAAGTTCCTTGCCTAGTGGTCCCTGGGGGCCGGCCTTTCCTGGTCATGGGATTCTTTTTTAAAAAAAGGGCTATTTTGCTAGTACAGACTTCACTATCCCGCTCATCCCTCCACACAGAATTGACTTGCGAAGGCTAGAAATCATAGCCTCACTACCCCAGTGTGTCTCCTCGTGTCTCTTTTCTACAGTCTCAGTCATTCCCTGCGGTGGAACTAGGCCTTGTTTTGGGGGAGTTCTTAACCAGCCCTCTCCGTTTGTGCTTGCTTTCAACAGTGATGCCAATCGTCGCTCTGCCTCCCTATCATTATAAAGAAATCTGTGATGGTAGGACAAGTGCGTGACCTTGTCAACGAACGTCAGCTGACGGGTCGGAGGGAGGTGGCTCCATCGCCCCATGTTGGCTCTGCCTCAGACCTGGTTCCTGCCCGATTTGGAGGCAGGAGGGTGTATCCAGCGTCCCGCCTAAACAGCTGCCCATTTTAAGACAGGCACAACGCAACTTGCCCAACGATGCCCTCACTTGTACCAGAGGGTTTGCTGTTAGAAGAAACCAGAGCAAACCAGCTGAAAGCAGCAAAGTTGCAACAAAACAGTGCAAATACGGCTCATAAATATGCATTAAGCATGCTTGCATGGGGGGGTCATGTGAACAAATACTAAGAAGCGTATGGTAACAAGCGATGCCATGGCCAAAGCATATAGGTTATGTCAGTTGTAAAAACGAACACGTGAGTAGTCTTAAAGCTGTATCTAAAGAATCAAGAGCGGCAAAAGGGCTACTTCTCGTGCTCCCAGCCAAGAGGCACCTTTATTGCCAGCAAAAAAAGGGCTTTTAGCAAGCGTGTATTTCTGCTGCCTTCTTTCCAGTACCTGTGCACGAAGGAGAAGAAAACAAAATGCGAGCAAATCCTGTTTTGCCTACCTCAGTGAGTGCCAGGTGACCGGTCGGAGGGAGGTGGCTGCTGCGCTCCTCACGACGCCTCTGCCTGTACACCTCTATGGAGCGAGTACAGGTAGAGCCACAACGACCACCCGCAGGCCCAAGGGCTCCCCGAGGAAGAATGACAAAACAAAGAAGATGTGTGGCAGCTCGACTCGTGTATGTTCCTTGCGAGGGTTCCGCCAGGGAGCTTCCAACTGTGTGCGCCGCTAGTGTGGAAGGGAGCTTTCTCCCTCGGGAGAAGGATGCTCGTGGTCTGGGCTGCAAGGGACAGGGCGGGGGAATGGGGCTGGAAGGAGAAGCCCCCGATGGCCCAGCTCCAGCTTCCGCAGCCCGCGCTGGCTCACCAAAGCTCCAGTGTCACTGGCAGAGCAGAACTGCAGCCCCGGGAAAGCTCTCCCGCTGGCAGAGAAGAGGAGTGAAGCAGGCCTGTCTGCGAGGCCTCCGCCCTCTCTCCATAGGCAGGGGGATGCCTGTGCCAGTGGTCCCAAGGCATTAGGCAGCTTTGGACTTCTCCGGCACGTCATGTTTCAGGAGTTCTGTTTATCCTGAGTAGGGGGGTGGGTAGGGGGGGATTCTGGGGCTCTCTGGGGAGACTGACTGCAGAGCCGAGAGGGATTGCTGGGCCCCTCGCCCCGGTCCTGAGCGGGGGCTGTTGTGCCCAGACGTTACCCAAGCAGCCAGGGATGTGGTTAGGAAAGCCAAAGCCCAGCTGGAACTCAACCTGCCCAGGGATCTCCAAGGCAACAAGAAGGGCTTCTGTCAGCACCCAGGTGGCACAAGGACGGCGAGGGGCAAATGGGGGCCCGCTGCTGAACGAGGCGTGGGACCTGGGCACACAGCAGGTGGGAAAGGCTGAGGCACCGAAGGCCGCCTTTGCCTCCGTCTCTACGGGCCCCACCAGCCTTCAGGAATCCCGGGTCACAGAGGCCGGGGGAAAGGCCGGAGCAAGGCAGACGTAGCCTTGGCGGAAGAGGATCAGGGCAGGGAATGCTTAAGGGAGCTGGACGTATAGAAGTGCGTGGGCACAGAGGGGATGCACGCGCGAGGGCTGAGGGACCTGGCTGATGGGAGATGCACAAGCCGGGGCCCTGCTGCCGCCCTGCTCCTCCCCAGCGATCCCCCCCTTCCGAGAAAGCCCATGCGACAGCCGCGGGCAGGGGGTGTCCCTACAGGAATTCTTGCGCTGGAAGAATTGCCAGGAGAAAACGACGGGAATCCTTTCGGTTCGCTACTGTCCGGGAGGTGGCAGCGTTGCCCTGTCTGAGTCACCTGGGCTTCGTTACGTGGTGGGGAGGGCCGTGCATGCACAAGAGCTCAGCACATCCACGAATCCTGTCTGGCACAAACATGTTTGAGGTTTAATATTCTTTTATCAACTTTTGCAATTCTAATTTTTTAAAAAAATTTGCAACAAAGAGAAAAATGCAGCCCCGGAGTGGGAGTTTGCTCCTGTCTTGGTGATGCCTGTGGATTATAACCCCAACAGCCCCAGGCAACACGATGGCCGAGGGCCCGGCTCAGCTGGGAGCACACGAGCACAAAAGATTTGGCTGCAAAGTAAAATGAACGCCGTAAGGGCTCTGGGCTGTGAACTGTGGGAAGAGGAGTGTTAAGAAATAGTTAATCGAGGCTTTGAATAGTATTGTGCATTTAGGAATAGTTATTCAGAAAAAAGATAAATTACATGAATTGTATAACTACAGGAGTTTTCTATTAATCTACGTCCATGCTACACTGCTCATTTTGTCCCTGTACAGTCCTATCCCATGGCTGGAGTCCTATCCCATGACTGGATTAATCACCAGCCGAGTTAATCAGTAGATAAAGATAGATGTAGTAAGGAAAGATGAAGAATTGAACATTTGATTGTGACATTTTAATTGATGTAGACCTTAGATGAGAATAGGGGTAGGGTAAGCATTCCTAATACAAGTTAAGCGGCCTGATTCTTGGAATTTGAAGACGGTTTTAAATGGATCATTGTAAAACTTGGAGGAAAATAAATGACTTTTATGATCTTGCATCGGACCAGTGATTGAAGGGGTCTACGTGGTCGATACACAGGAACTGAAAGAGAACGCAAAGAATCGGTTTACCGATGGGAAATCAAGAACTGTCTACCGACCAGAAAAATGAAGAATTGTTAATGCAGCGGGAACGCAGGTGGACTTTGATAATCGTGTAATTGCATAATCATGTAATTGTTATAGGAATATATAGAAGGTAACAATTGCAAAACTTGGCTGCCACTCACTGAGGTGATGGCCCAACTCTGAGGTGTTAATAAAGCCAACCTAGAGATACCCACTTTCTGGTGAAAATTCTTCAACAGAAACTGGCGACCCAGATGGGACTCCTGGACCGAGGAGATTGAAAAACAGAAGTCCTTCCAGACAACCCGTTACCAACGCTCCCAGTGCCGGCAAAGAAAAAGGACCAGGTGGGTCCAGAGTTTTGGGAACGGGTGGATCCAGACAGATTTACGAAGTCTCTCTTGTGTTTAAACTTGCCGTTTGAAATAGATTACGCTATAGCAGGAGAACGTGATGGGAACGACACCCAGCATAGAAAGGGGGACGCCCCTTGCTGAGGTATTAGAAAATTGGAAGAAGATACCCCTGGCACAGACTTTGCAGAGAAAGAGATTAATATTATTATGCCAGGAGGAATGGCCATTCCTGACTAGGTCTAGAGGAGGAGGACCACTGGATGTTTGGCCTCCCAAAGGTACCTTCAAACCGCATAAGCAGAAGTTTTTAAGGATTATTTTAGAAGATTCTGGCAGTCAAGATATTGATTATTGGTATATTTGGTATAATTGGGCACAAGAAAGGAAAAAACCTCAAAATGGAAAAAATGGAGAACATTTACTTCCTTCTGCCCCTGAGGCAGAACCTGAATCTTCTCCTAAACGGGTAGGCACGTATCCTATGCGTCTGGATTACATCCCTAACCCGAGAGCAGGACCTGGAGCCCCGCCAGAGGTTCCCGCTGTCACTGCTGTGGTTAGACATGAACCTGAGGAAAGAGAAAAAATTTTCCAAAAGGACAGGGAAATTGCTCAGAGGGGACAGGGGTTAGACCCCTGGCCTGAACAAAATCCCGAGTGGGATGTAACAACTACTGACAGAAGAAGAGCTTACCAGGCTGCTGTCCATCAATTAGTGGAAGCAGTCCGGCAAGCAGGAGAAAGAGTGACTAATTGGACTAACGTCATGGAATGTCGACAAAAGCCTGACGAACACCCGAGTGATTATTGGGGACGATTAAAAGCTACTTTATTAAAGTATGGGGGCATGACACGAGATAATTTTCAAGAACCGTTAGCAATAAGCGTATTTGTAGATCAATCTGCCCCAGACATCGGTAAATATTTTAAGAAACACATGCCTGGTTGGCAAGGAGAAACTTTAACAAAAATTCTTAGTATTGCCACCTTTGTGTATGATGGGAGAAGTGAAGAGAAACAAAAACAAGAAGAGGAGAAATTGAAGGCAGAACAAAAAAGAGAAAGGAAGGAAAAAGAAAGAGAAATTACCTGACTGGCGGCAGCGACCACTCAAGGGTATAAACGAAGAGGAAGAGGCCAGGCTTTTCCCCGAAGAGGTGCTAGAGGCAGAGGATTTCGAAGTAGGGGAGGAGGGCCTTCCCCTGGTTTTTCTTATTCTAATACTCTCGAGTGTTTCTACTGTGGAAATTTAGGACATTTACAGCGTGCATGTCCTCTCAGACCACTTGCTGCCTCAAGAGAAGGAGATTCGGCTGGGAGACCTCCTCGACCTCACTCGCAATAAGGATCGACCATCGTCCGAAATAGATTGATGGAACTGACAGGAATCAAGGTAGATCATAACGGTCACATAACAGCTAAGGCAAATGATTCTTTAGTAGATTTTTTAGTGGACACAGGTGCTACATTGTCTTTATTGAATTTTCAAGTGCCTCAAATATCTTCTGAAACTGTAATAATTAATGGAGAATTAGGGAGAAATGAATTGTTTTTATCCTTACCCCTACCTGTGGTATTAGGAGGAAAGTTAGTATGGGGAAGGTTTGTTATTTCTCCTGAAACCCCGGTATCTCTATTGGGATGAGAGTTATTACAAGAATTTGGAACACGTCTATCTCTGACACAAAAGGGAGCTCAATTGATAATGATGGGAGCATCATTATCACAATTAAGAGATGGAAAGAATAAGAAAAAGGAAATACCTGCAGGATTGGCAGATATTCCTATGGGACTGTGGAGTACCTCTGGGGACGAAGTAGTATTATTAAAATCCGCAGAACCAGTGGTGATTCAGACAAAAGGAGGGACCCCACCTTCTATTAGGCAATATCCCATTGTGTCAGAAGCAATACCCAGCATTGGGAAACAGATTGAAAATTTCTTAAAAGCCGGAATTTTAAAAGAATGCAGAAGTCCCTATAATACACCAATTTTACCGGTCAGTAAACACAGGTTAGATAAAGATGGGGATCCTGAACATCGATGGGTACAAGATTTGTGGGCAGTAAATGAACATGTCATTGCACCACATCCTGTGGTACCGGATCCAAATTTGATTTTGACACAAATTCCACCCTGGGGACACTATTATACTGTTTTGGATTTGACGGGGGCTTTCTTCAGCATACCTGTTGCTGAAGAAAGTCAGTCAATTTTTGCCTTTACATGGCAAGGAAAACAGTTGACCTGGACCCGACTTCCGCAGGGATTTACGAGCTCACCAACTATTTTTTCACAAATTTTGAAAAATGATTTAAGGGATCTTGTATTTCCTTGCTCATCTGTATTAGTTCAATATGCAGATGGTTTATTAGTTGTAAGTAAAACAAAAGATGATTGTATTTGTGATACTAAATATTTGTGTAGACAATTATGTAAGGAAGGTCACAGGGTTTCCCCATCCAAATTACAGTTTTGCCAAACCAAGGTAAAATACCTAGGATTTCTTTTAAGTCCTGGAAAAAGGGAAGTCGACCCTGATCGAGTAAAAATAATACAGGAACTGCCGAGACCTACCACAAAGAAACAGTTGAGGGCATTTCTAGGACAAGTGGGTTTCTGTAGACCTTGGATTCCCGGGTTCAGTGAAATTGCAAAACCATTACATGAAGCCACCCGGAATGAAGAAATTGAACCCCTTGCATGGGGGCCTGAGAGGGAGAAAGCCTTTCGCACTTTAAAAACAGCCCTGCTAAATGCTCCTGCTTTAGGACTTGCTGATTATACTAAACCTTTTAAATTGTATTGTGATGAGATGAAAGGAACGGCAAGGGGAGTACTTGTACAAACGTTAGGACCGCACGAAAGACCGGTTGCATACCTTTCATCAACCCTTGACCCTGTTGTTAAGGGAACACCTTTTTGTATAAGGGCTATAGCAGCAGCAGCTGAAATGGTAGAAAAATCTAGGTCAATTGTGTTAGGTCATGCACTGACTGTATGCATACCCCATGAAGTAGAGATATTACTAAAACAGTACGCTGAGAAATCACTTTCTCCGCAAAGAGCTCACCGTTATGAGCTAATACTATTATTGGCTGATAATTTGAAATTGGAAAGGTGCAGTACTTTGAACCCTGCTACTCTATTACCTTTACCTGCTGAGGATGAAAAAGATACCCATGACTGCATTCAAATTTTGGACTTTACTGGCAAACCAAGAGATGATTGGAAAGATCAACCTTTAGGTAACCCAGAATTGAATCTCTTCACTGATGGCTCGTCTTACTATGAAAAGGGGAAGAGATTCACAGGGTTTGCAGTAACAACAGAAACTATCGTTTTGATAGCCAACCCCCTGCCTGTATCTATGGGAGCTCAAGGGGCAGAGCTCGTGGCGCTCTCTGAAGTGGTGAATTATGCAAAGGGAAAAAGGTGAACATTTACACAGACTCAAAATATGCCTTTGGAGTTTGTCGTGCCACAGGAGCCCTGTGGAAGGAGAGAGGGTTTTTGACATCAGCAGGAAAAACTATTGCACATGGGAAGCAAATAAGGGACTTCTTAGAAGCCATACAATTACCCAGAGAAATTGCCGTGGTTTATATAAAAGCCCACGCTGGTAAGCAAGATACCATTTCAAAAGGAAATCATTCGGCTGATCAAGCTGCACGAGCAGCGGCAAGGCAAAATCATCTTTTAATGGCAGTCGTTCTAAAGGATGAAGAATGGTCAAGTCTGCCCGATATGGAACAACTCTATGAATCTTTAACTGAAGATGAACGACTGGCGTGGGAGCGACTTGGAGCTCAAAGACGAGGTGCAGAATGGACTCTAAACAACAAACCTCTCCTCCCGAAAAGGTATTTATTACCCTTAACTCGGTGGTTTCACGAGAAAACTCACGGAGGACCAGAAAGTTTAGCTTTAAGGATACAACGTCTTTGGGCAGCCCCGGAGATCTACGCTACAGCTAGACGAGTTTGTGAAAACTGTAAATTATGCAAACAATATGCATCTCTCCGGATTGCTGCACCAACAGGTAAAAGACCTCCTGCTACCTTCCCATTTCAAAACCTCCAAATTGATTATGCAGAAATGCCAAAAACAATGGGTTACGCATATACGTTAGTAATTGTAGATCAATTATCCGGATGGGTAGAGGCATTCCCCGCCCGGAAAAATGATTCAAAAACAGTAGTTAAAGTGTTACTTAAAGAATTAATACCCAGATATGGAGTACCTGAGATATTGATTCGGACAGGGGAGTTCACTTTACTGCTGCGATTTTACCTCAAATTTATAATGCTTTAGGCATTAAGAGCAAGCTGCATACTCCTTATCATCCTGAATCATCTGGACAGGTAGAAAAAATGAACAGAACACTTAAGGAAAAATTAGTTAAGACCTGTAAACATACGGGACTTAAGCGGCCAGATGCACTGAATCTGGTACTGTGGGACATTAGAAATACACCAAGGCAACCTGTTGGGGTCTCCCCTGCAGAAGTTCTTTTTGGTAGAATCCTTGCAGTTCCTGGAACATATGTAGCTGCAAAAACTAGCCTTTTAGATGGAGACGAGCGAGTAACACGGTGTCGGAGTGGGAAGTCGGACCCGGAGTAACGACGTAACCTCGATGCGAGTATGATCGTTCTCCTTTATTTCAGACAATTACAAGGCTTATATAGACAATCAGCAGAGCACGCAGTAGCAATATCTATATGATTGGTTCATTACATGTGTTCACGCGCTTAAGACAGTTATATGATTGGTACAGGGTTGCTGTTCACGCAAAGAGGTTCGTTAGCACATTCCGGACTTAGTTGTTGTCTCTTATGTTGTTTGCCAAGTAGTCCCTTGCTGTTCAAGGCCAGTTTATAGTATCCTCTGTGCTTCTTGATACACTAAAAGCAGGATTGCTCACACTGAAAAGATCATGTCCCTTCTCACTTAGCCATTCTCCCACAACACGGTATCTTTTGTATCTTCAAGATTCTTTTGCTCAGATGAGAAATCATGCTTATTGGTATCAAGGGGTGTCGCCTGAAATTCAGGTACATGAACTACAACCTGGAGACAAGGTGTATGTGAAAAATTTTAAACGAAAAAATAGATTGAACCGAAGTGGGAGGGTCCCTATACTGTACTATTAACCTCTTTTTATGCTGTTAAGGTTGCTGGGAAAGAAAACTGGATTCACCATTCCCACGTCCACAAAGATAATGAAGAAGAATGTCACTATTGTTCATTCTACTACTTTTCCTTTCCTGTGATTTGATTTTTGTTACTGCTTTGTGGGTAAGATTTGCAGTTCGATACCACGATGCCTATTCCAACCGCTCTAACGTTATCTATAGTGATTACTCTAGTCAGCTTACGGGGCAGATTACAGGCCATAAGACAAACTCTGGGGGATTCCTTCTTACGTCTATGTGTCCGAAGATTGAGGAGAGAGACCCTATTTATCCATTTGGAAATAATTTGCAATTCTGTGCCAATGTATGGTCTAGAACTGACGATCGATGGGATACTTGGACCCACGGTTATGGGTGGTCCAAACGGTGGAATCCCCCCAGGGAAGCCTATGGCCTTTCAAACCTTGTCCCTGCGTACCACACTCAGTTACAAGACCCCGTCTGGGGAAGTGGAACATGGTGTTACGATCATCAGATGTGGGGAGTTTATGGTAACGGAGATTGGTGCTGTCATAGATACCATTTATCGAGCAATCGCTTCACTTATAAATTTAGGATTGTAGTTTACCATTGGAAACGGAGCTTCTTACCTGTCACAGAACCGCGTATTAATCATCCTTTACTTTACAATAGTGTGAAACCCTTTCTATCCTGGTGGCTAAATAGGAAACAACGGAGCCTAAAGGAAATTGAATTGATTGATGAAAATGAATGGCTTAATAATGTGCATGTATCGCTGCTCAAATCTTTTGCTAAGAATTTACATTTAAGTGAATGTTGGATTTGTGTAGCGCTTCCAAAAACGGTAAATCAAGGGTTTCAACTAACAGGCATTCCCCTACCAAAAACAGTTAATTGGAGAAAATATTGGTATAACACAACCTTTTCCAAACATTGTGATGAACAAGTATGGGACATTTTCTTGCCAAAACAAGGAGATTTCTCACAAGTGCACTGTGTACAACCATGTTATTCTCCGGGACGAAATAATCGTTTCCTATGCCGAGACCATATCTTTGTAGGGAATTGGACTATATGTCAAAATAGTACAACAATTAATTCAGGACTAAAACTAAGCTGGAAAGCGCCAGAAGACTTAGGAGTATTTTGGCTCTGTGGGAAAAAAGCATGTAAAGCACTGCCACCAGCTTGGGGAGGCAGATGCACTCTTGGGGTTTTATCTTCTGACCTGAAAATACATCCTCGCAGCAGACACCTGAGCCTCTGTCTCCTTGAGCGCCCGCATCTTCTGCTCCAGCCAAGCCTGTGAGAGCCTGGAGGCAAAGAGAAAGCAGGTCTTGTCCAGCAGCTGCCTGGCCTCTGCAGGCAGGCTCCAAATGCCACGCAGAGAAGGGTCCCATGAGCTTGGGTCACCCACCGTCCCCCAGCCCCTTTCCTTCCCCTGCTTTACAAATGGCTCCCTGCCACCACCACGGGTAGTAGACGGGGAAGGCCAGGAGCCCTGGACGCGAGGCGAGTGAGCGCAGGCAGCACAAAGCCAGCTGAGATGGCTCCACAGAGTGCGTTCCTTGGCAAGAATGCGCTCTTTACCCCCGAGACTCCTGCTCCGCTTCAGGAATCCGTGACGCCTCCTGCAAGATAAAGAAGGGGCGGGAGGTACTCCTTAAGCAGCTTGCTTACTGCCAAAAGGGACACTTTGGAGAGACAGTCCAGTGGAGCAAGCATGAGGAGCACTGCCAGGGCTTCCCAAAGGAGGCTCCCCTAGGGAGAGCTGGCAGAATTTCCTGCTGCTTCGAGTTCAGCAGAGCATCTTTCGGGTCTCCGTCTGACCCCCCCAGCCTCTGCGAGAGCTACGCAAGCAGCAAAGGCACCTTCTGCCAAAGTACTCCCCGCTTCAGCCTGCCACCCTGCGGAGGTCGCTCGGCAAGATCCGTCTCCGTGTTGAACCCCATGCAGGCACTAAGGAGACTGAAGGGCAAAGAGAAGTGCCCCCCCCACCCCCACCCTCTGCCTCCGCAGTGATGAGCATTAGTGACCAGGCGCCCCGTGTTTCCAGGGGAGGCGGGAGGGCAGAGCCACAGCCTTTGCAGGCGTTGGCTTTCCCACAGCAAGAGACGCTTACCCACAACGCTCCCTTTCCCCACACCGTTGAGCCCCGGCAGTAGACAAGAGCTGTGGGTCACATTGACAAGAGGGGGTTATTTTCCTCCGGAGCTGCTCCCTCTCGCCAGGCCTGAGAGGACCATTTTTGGTCAGGGATACGCACCAGACAGGACGGGAAGCAGCAGGAAAAGGAGCCTCGGGACGCTCCTGTCCTTCCAGTGGGTGCGGCGTTGTCTAAAAGAGCGGGAAGACTGGTGTTACCAAAGCCCAAGCTGGGACACGTCTTTGCCAGGGACCCGTTTAGGAGCTCGCGTGCTAGCAGATTCCTGTGCTCAGCACAGCTGCAGGCCTGAAAGCCCCAGGGCCTTTGGGAAGGTCTGGCGCGTTGCACACCAGCCCTGGGACACAAGCCCTCTGGCCTGACACAGGGGCAGCAGCCTGGCCCCGCTGGGCTCTCCCCAGAGAAGGGGCAGGGCCGTGCCCCCAGAATGGGGTTGCTGGGCTGCCCAGCGGGAGGGCAGTAGTGCAGACAGCCCCCACGCTCTGGGGCTGCCTGCTCCTGCCGGGAAGCCAGGCAGCGCACAGGGCTTCTGGCCTGATCCCTCCCTGCTCTCCGGGCCCTCTTGCACCCACCTGCGCGACCTGGCTGGCATCTCCGCAAGCCCAGCACAGCGGCCAGGCAGAGGGAAAAGCCTGCACTCCTCCCGAGACCCAAGCACCTCTTCTCTAGGTACCCACTAGCTGCTGCAAGTGCTCTGCTTCGCACTGCTGCCCAGCTCTGCAGCGCGGGGTGTTATGGAGGGCAGCAGGTTAGGGCCTCCCAAGAGCCGACTGGTGATGCCCGTGCTGAGCTCAGAGGGGCTACCCAGGAGGGTGTTGCTGTGGCAGCTGGGAGGGAGAAAGCCTGTGGGTTAGCGCCCAGCCACACCTGCCGCTCCCAGAGACAAAGGACCCAGCAGAAGCTGGGAGCACAGAGAGCAGCACCTCCTCTGGCTGCCCCGGCAAGCTGCTGTGGCGTCACAGCCCTCCTGCTGTGCCAGGCGGTGGCATGCCCTGTGCTCCAGGCAGGAAGGGACTTTTGTGAGCATTTGCAGAGCTGTGACACCGAATGAGATCAGGGAATTGCCTTTTTGCACTGGGGCGTTGCCAGCTGCTGCTGGCGGTGACCTGCAGTGCTCCAGAAGAGGCTGTAGTTCCACGTGGGTTAGGCGAGAGGCAGTACCAGTTTAAGCACTCCCCCGAAACCCGGTGTGCAGGTGCTGCAGACAAGCCCTGAGACCAGGGCTCAGCCCCACCTCAGGCTCCTCAGCCACCTCCCGGGCGTGCGGCACCCTGCAGGATGGAGCTGTGAGAGCGCTGTGCGCAGCCCCGCACGCCAGCTCTCAGGGAGCTGGGCATGTGGGTACTGCACAGAGCCCTGCGGGACTGGCCTGGGAGCGGGGACCCCGCTGCTGCCCAGCGTCCCCGGGCTGGGATCAAGCAGCATGGTGTGCAGGTCCCTTCAGGCTGGAGGAGCACCCGATGCAGACTCCCACCTCTACATACACCCAGGGCTGCTCAGGCACATGTGTTTTGGCTGAAGCGCCCTTGGGAGGGAGGGCTGCCTTCTCCTGCGGCTGCTGGGAAAAGCCCTGCCCTTACTGCGAGGCAGGGTGCTGGGCCTGGAGAAGAGGGAGCCGGCTGCGTAGCCAGAGAGGCTGTCCTCGGTCCCTCCGCGCTGTGACCTGCTGGCCTCTCTGCTCAGACACACACTGCACCTTGAGGTGGCCTGCCTGAAGAAGGGCTCCCCTGCCCATCGCCTTGCAGAGCCAGGGGGAGGCCAGGCAGTGCAGGACCTGCGAGGGAAGCCCCCCTCCTGCATGAAGCAGCTCCAGTGAGAAGGGGCACCTGCGAGCCAGGATGGCCCCGAGCCCTCTGTGCCACCCGGGGGGGACAACGTTCAGATTTCACAGATTTCTTTCTTTGCTCTCTAGTTTTATTTCAAAAGAACCGGGGCCTTGCTGGGGGGCTCCCAAAGGCAGCCGCCAGCTTTGCTGGCAGGACCCAGTTAAGGATGTCCCTCTTCAGCAGGACCAGGATGAGGACGGCGATCTGCAGGAAGGCGAGGAACAGAAGAAACCTCCTGTGGGACAGGAGAGGGCTCAGGCAGAGCAGAGGGCAAATTTCTCTCAGCTCTTTCCAAGCACCCTCTTTGAACACCACCGTGGGACCTTGCACCGTGATGGGCACAACACTCCCCCCACTCAGCACTGAGGTGAGGGGCCCGGCCATCTCTCTCGCCTCTACTCTACGTCTCCCCAGTGAGCCCCCTACTCACCCCCAAGCTAGGAAGGAAAGAAATATCAAAACATTTCATCCCCAAGAAGTCCAAAGCTGCCTAATACCCTTGGACCACTGGCACGGACATCCCACTGCCTATGGAAGAGCCCCGGCACCCCGACCCCAACCCCAAGGGCAACTCACCTCAGCCAAGAAGTGATCTTGTGCCTCCTTGACACCAGCTGCTCCTTCTGCAGGCCAAGGCACAGCAGGGATATGTGTTGGGCTGTGCCAGGTGGCCGAGGGTTGGGGGCTCAGGCCCCCTCCCTCGTCCCCGCTGAGATCAGTGCCCCCGTGTCCTCCGGGCACAGCGCAGACCCTTCCCTCCCCAAGGCCCACAGCGGGCTTCTCTGTCCTACCAGCCGCACAGCCGCCATCTCCTGCAGCAGCGACTCGCCTGTCTCCTCTGCCTGCGCCATCTTCCCCCTGCTACGGACACCGGGGGGTTCTGGGCTGTGAGAAGAGACCTCGGCCGGCAAGGCGCCGCGCCACGTGGCCAAGAGGGAGCCAGGGTGCTGCCCAGCCTCTGCTGGGGCTGGCACCAGGCACCCCCGGCATCCCAGCACTGCACAGACCCACCCCCTGCCCCTGTCCTGCCCCACGCCTGCCGAGGGGCACGGAGGAGAGCCTGGGAGCTGCTCAGAGTTGTGCAAAGCTGCTTCCAGGCGTCCCCACTTGCTGAGAGAGGTTTTGAGCGGCTTAGGAGCAGACAAAGGGCTCTCCAGAGCAGGCTGGAGGAGTGGACAGGAGCCAGAAAGATGTCTGCAAGGGGCAGAGGTCTGCCCGAAGCTGCTCAGCAGCCCCCACCCCCGCTGCCCCAGGTTTCCATCAGGGCCCCATCGCCACTCACAAAGCTCTTGGCTCTCGGAGGCACTCCCGTCTCTCCTGGAGGCGCTGCAGCTTATTCCTGAGCAGCTGGACAAGCAAAGGGCGCGGTCAAGAGTCCATGCCATGCCTGCTCTGAGGGGGCTTCCCCCCACAAACATGGTGAGCCCCCATCCCTCCCGTCCCCAGTACCTTCTTGACCTCAACGTGCTCCCAAACAGCTTCTGTCAGCTCCAACCACTGCTCCCTCTGCAAAGCAAGCGGGACACATTGCAGGGAGGCACGGTGGGCAAGGGCATGCCCACACCACTGCCCGTGGCTGCTGGGGTGCACGGACCCACCGCTGGCACCTCCCTCCCTGACCCTTTCAGGACGGGCCTCCTTTTCCCCTGTACCTTCTGCGCCTCTTCCAGGCTGGCGGCTGCCTCCCTGCTTGCCACCTGAGCATGCTCCTGTGGGAGAGGAGGGGAAGAGAAGCAGCCATGAGGGCAGCGGGACACTGCCACGAGTGCATTCCCCTCGGCATTGTCCCCTCCCAGCTCCCCTCGGGCACTGCCGTTGCCCTCGCGTCCCCTCTCCTTCCCAGCCCTGCAGGCACCAGGGGCAGACAGAGGGACCCCCAGGCCCAACGCTGCACACGGTCCACATCTGGACATGGTCCTGAGCCACTGGCTGTAGGTGACCCTGCTTCAGCAGGGGCATTGCACAAGACAAGACCGCCTCCGGAGCTCCCGTCCAGCCACAAGCACTCTGTGATTCTCTGAACTCACCTTCATCTGGGCCACCAGCCGCTCCAGCTGCTGGAGCTCCCGGCCATCGCTTTCCAAACACCGCGCCACAGCACAGTTCTGGGAAGAGGAGCCGGACACAGGCACTGAGCCCCTGCCACAGCCCCAGGGGCTGCAGGTGGGGGAGGTGGGCAGAGGAGGGGACGCTGACCTCCATGGTGAGCTGCTGCACGCTTTCCTGCAGCTCCTGCTGCTTCTTCCCCTGTGTGGGGAAAGGAGGGGTCAGGGGCTCGGATCTCGCAGCCCCAGCCCCCGGGGACAAGGGCAACACTCCACACCTACCAGACACGGCAGCACCTCCTTGTGCCTCTGTGACGCAGCAGAACACTGCGTCAGGCGCTCCCGGAGCATGCGGAGGTCTTGCTTCGTCACTTGTGCCTGCATGGCTGCACCTGCGTGTCGGGAGGCGGCAGGGTGTGAGGGCCACGGCTGCAGGCACTATCCGGCACGGACACTGGCGGGGACGCTGCCCTACCCTGACACACAAGCGCACGCGGGGCCGCGGGTGGGCTCAGGGGAATGTACCCCCGCACGACTGTGCACAGGCACACAACCCCGCTCACCTGCAGCTGGGCCCAGCACCGCGGGTGCTGGCACAGGTACAGCCGTACGCCCGTGGGCACAGCCACGCGCCGCCTTGTGCTCCGCAAACACAGGCGCACCCACGCTCTCTCACGCAAAGGAAGGCCACGCACGTGCACAGTCGGGGATGCCCAGGGCTGGCACGGGAGCCTCCCCCCCACATAGGGCACCGTCAGCCGTCTGCACTCACGCGCCTGCGCCCCCCCTCCCCCTCGCCAGCGGTCCTGTGCACTCGCACGCACTAGTGCCGTGCCGAGCTTGGCCCGTGCCAGCTGGGTGCTGAGCACGTGGCAGGATACGGTGGGGGGCACCAGGGACCGCTGGGGAGAGAAGGAGCTTCCCCATCCCTGCTGTGCCGGGCGCCCGCAGGGCCACTCCTGGTCGTGGGGCTGCCCTGTTCTGGGGCTGCTGCGACACCTCCAGTGTCACCATCCTGCCCCGTGCGGTCGCAGCGCCCCCGCCCGCGGGACCCCCCTTCCTTTTGGTCCCCCACCAGCCCCAGCAGCACACGCGTCCTCCCCACCTGGCCCTGCCTCGGCCCAGGCTACTGCCTTCCCCCCACCGCTCCCAGCCACACACAGACCCCTGGCCGCCCCCTCGCCCGGCCACCGGCTGCGGGGACCGTGGGGATGCTCTGCCCTCACCCTCCTCTCCCCTCTTGGGGGCCTTCCACTGCACGGCGAACACGGGACAGGTCGTTGGCGAGTACTCCCCAAACTCCTGCCCAGCACCACTGAGCTTCTCCTCCAGGTGCTGCCCTGCCTCTCGCAGCAGCCCCCTTTGTACCCACAGGGCGCCCGTGTCACAAGGCCAGAGTGACATCACGCTTACACGGCCACCACTGCCCACTGTGACGTGGCAATCACCTCCCTGGGGCTGGCGCCAAGCTGGCCGTGGGGCCCAGCCATGGCCAGGGGGAAACAGGGCATCACTCTCGGCATCCACTCTTAGCGCATGGGCGGGAGCGACCTCCGGCACCGCGTGTCGGCGCCTCGCCACGGGGTATGCCTGTCCCGCGGCAGTCCAGCTGCGGCAGCTCCCCACCCTAAGTCCAAGCAGGAGCCAGGCTGCACACGTGCTCCCAGCAGGCACACGCAGGCACTCGCAGACACGCGGGTGCACCACGGCTGCGCACATGTGCACAGATGGCCACACCGCATGGAGTCCAGCGCAGGGCTCAAGCATGCAGGCCCTGTTTGTATCCAGCATCCAGCGCTGGGGGGAGAAGTACAGCCCAGGAAAGTTAAAAATAAAGGCTAGCCCTCTGCTCCAGCCCGGGCAGACACCGTGCTTGCAGGCTCCCAAGAGGAATGGTCTCTCTCTCTTGCTCAGAAAGCTGCAGCTGCTGGCCCGCGGGGGGACAGCAGGAGGGAAGGGGTGGGGGCACGCGGCAGGCAGGCAGGCAGTGACCCACGTGCTCCAGCTCTGGCCCTTCGAGCGGCTGCATGCAGCAGCGCCGCATTCAGGCGCTGGCAGGCCGGGTCGCTCCGGCCTCCACGCGACGGGGCCTTTCCCCTCGGCAGCGAAACCCGCGAGTGGCTGGAGAAGGTGGCAGGGAGCAGCCGGGGCTGTGCCGGCCGGTGGCTGTGGGGTCAGCAGGGGCACGGGCCTTGGGGACAGAGCCACCGGCTACGAGACTGCTAGAATGGATCCCGTGGGACGGGGATGCAAGCAGCAATGGGGCGATGGGGACAGCGGCGCTGGGGATGGGGACAGGGGGCCCCGCGGCTGTGGAGCCAAGAGGGCTGGGAGCACGGGGAGGAGGGGAGAGCGTGGTCGTGGGGCCTGTGGGGAGGGAGAAGGGCACAGGCTGGGGGGCTGTGGCGCGGGAGGGGGAGTGTGGGTCCATAGGGGCCGTGGGACACAAGGGCAGGCGGGCGGCTGCGGGGTGGTGGGGGTCTGTGGGGAGGAAGGGAGGGGGCCTGGGGGGTCTAGGGGGCTGTGGGTGATTACATTTGCCAGCCGCTGTGTAATTGTGCCCCCGGCTGCTGGAACCTGAACAGTCTCAGAGATGCTTACAGTGGTTGGGCTGCACATTGCTAAATGGTTGCCAAAAAGGTGGAGGAAAAAAACTACCGTGGCCTGAAAAGACGGTGATTCCAGTTGATTATGCAGCAGCATAAATACTTTGGGGACGGCGGGAGGGAGGGCAGCTGAGGCTGGCACGCAGGGACCTGGCTTGCGGCGGGCAGGGGGTTGCACCCAGTGCCTAGCAGACGAGGCTGGGCCTGGCCTCGAGGGGCTGTGGGGACCGGCACGCAGGGCAAGACCCTCTCCCTGTGCCCCAGCAAACACGCCTGAGCCAACGGAGGTGGAGGTAGCAAAGGCGTTATTGGGGGGGCGGGCTGTCAAAAGGGCAGCAGCCCCTCACTATGCACGGGGAGGATCTGTCCCAGGGCATGTGCCATTCAGTGTAGGTCTCCTCAGGCAGCACACGCAAGAGCAGGCGGTACAAGAGCTCGGGGTCGTACCAGGAGGCGTAGAGCACCGCAGCAGCCAGAGCGAAGCCGACAGCCAGCTGCAGGCCGACCAAGAGCAGGCAGAGTGTCCTGTGGGGCAGAAGAGGGATGGGAGACAGGGCAGGCTGGATGCATCCCAAGCCCATCTTGCCTATGGGATGGAGGGGGCCCTTCTGGGAGCCCCACGGGCTGCCTCCCCAGCCGTTTCTCATTGCTCCCTCAGGCAGGATGGGACACGAGACTCCGCAAGCCCGGGAAAACACCCCGGCCCAGGGAAAACCGACGCCCAGCACTTCCCAGCTGCAAAGCCCACAGCCGGCCGGCAGCTCCCCAGCAGCCTGGACTTGGGAGCCCCGCCAGCTGGAGCAGGTGTCTGGCCCATGCCACCCGCTGCCCAGGGGACCCAGTGGGGACACTCACTGCAGCCAATAAATGAAGCCGTGTCTTCTCGCCAGCATCTCCTTGTCCTGCAGGTCAACACAGAGCAAGGACACTCGTCAAGCACTGCTGCACAGGCAGGACAGCTGGAGTCGCACAGTGCCCCTGGCCTCCGCCTTGCGCGGGAGCACAGCCCATGCGTGGCTGTGAGCTCCATGGACCCCTCTCCCCAGGGAGAGCCACGCTGGCCGGGGCAGGGGCTGGCACAGGCTCTCCCCCTTACCCGCTGTGCTTCCAGCACCTCCGGCAGCGCAGTCCCCGGCGCCTCTGCCTCCTTCTTCCTCTGCTGCTGCCTGCAGGCAACAGGGCTTGGTTGGAGGAGTTAGAGACCTCCATGGCCACGCGGGCTGGGGGGCGGCGGGTGACCCAAGCTCATGGGACCCTTCTCTGCACGGCGTTTGGAGCCTGCCTGCAGAGGCCAGGCAGCTGCTGGACAAGACCTGCTTTCTCTTTGCCTCCAGGCACTCACAGGTTTGGCTGGAGCAGAAGATGCGGGCGCTCAAGGAGACGGAGGCTCAGGGGTCTGCTGTGAGGGGGAACATACTGCAGGCAGTGAGCGAGGTCCTAGGAGACCATGGTGTGCAAGAGGAGAAGAGAGAGGTAAGGGTGCAGGGTGTAGATCAGAGACCTCGCTGCCTTTCCGGGCACCCTCCTGCTGCTTCCTCTGGGCACTCTCAAAGTCGGCACCTTTTCCGACAGGTCTTGCCTTGGGTTTTCTGACACAGAGGCGCTCCTTGGCTCTGTGCTAGGACCCGGTGTTCATGCAGAATGGCCTGTGCATGTGTTTGTGTTCACGGCCGGCTCTTCATTCCCAATTTTTTCCCAGGAAATTCTGCAGTTGACGGAGGCGGCAACGAAGAAGGTGCTTGAAAACTACCCGCAGATGGGCTTGAAAACTACCCGTCAGGACTGGGCTCTGGAAGCCATAGGTAGGCAGTCAGGAAGTCTCGCTGCCCTCGCTTTGTGTATGCCTCCCCCCCCAAACTCTGCCGAGCTCTGCTTTCAAGCCTGAGAAATACATCCCAATGCACTGCTTCAGCTCCTCATCTCTGCCCACCATTGATCATTGTCAGGTGCCACCACTGATGAGGAGAGGACATCTAAGAGTTACGGTGGGCAAGGCAAGAAGACCTGGTGGCTTTCTCCATTCAGCTTCTCTTCTGCAAACCCTCCAGCGAGCATCTTGCAGGTATCACAAGAGAAATCCTGACTTGTGCTTCAGCTCCTTGCTTTCGGCTTGGCAGACCAAGTGCACAGCACTTCCCTTCAGCCCGGCCATATCGTTCAGCCCTGCAGTCTGCATCGCATTCCCGACCCCTGCGATCCCTGACAGCACTGCCCTCCCATCAGGAGGGGGACCGAGCTGAACCCAGCTGCTGCGACCTGCCCACCACCCTTGCTTGCAGTTTGCAGGGGAACTTTGTCCTTGGGAGCCCCACTGCCATACCGCATCTCGGAGGGTCCCTTGCCAGAGTGGGTGCGAGTGGTAGGGGCTGCTTGCCCTGGAAGCAGCGAGAGGTGCTCCTCTGGGCCTCCGGCCCCGATCCACTCCACCACGGCTGAAGCAGGGGCCAAGTCTGCAGTGGACCTCGCAGCTGCAGCGCAATCTTTGAAGGGCGATGGGGTGAGGTAGACTAGGGAGACCAGCCCTGTCTCTGCAGGCTCTGAGAAAGCAGAGCTGCCTTGGAAAAGGTGGTGGAGCCCAGAGGTTTTGTCAAAGCACTTCCCTATTGCCCTGCTGCCCATCGCCTTGGACTCCTTTACGAGCAGGACTGCAGCCCAGTGGCAAGGCAAGGTCTCTGCTTCTGGCCAAACAGGCAGCTCTGTTGGCTCTTTGGCTGCCTTGCCGCTGACGGTCATGGCTTTCTGGTTTCAGCCCCGTATTGCCCCTGGCAACTGCTGGGCTTTCCCAGGATCTCGGGGCCACGTGGCCATCCGGCTGCCTGAGCAAATCTGGCCAATGGCTTTCAGCATCTGGCACATCTCCGAGGCAGTCTCTCCTTCCGGGGAAGTCAGCAGCGCCCCCAAAGACTTTGCTGTCTCCGTAAGCCTTTGCCTTGTGCTTCTCGGGAGGGCGCGGCCCCAGGGAAAAGCCGTACCAGAGACGTGCTTCTCGCGGTGGCTTCTCTCTGGGGCTGGCT
The DNA here is from genome assembly GCA_020745775.1 of Theristicus caerulescens. Lineage (NCBI taxonomy): Eukaryota > Metazoa > Chordata > Aves > Pelecaniformes > Threskiornithidae > Theristicus > Theristicus caerulescens. The sequence continues at coordinate 3,269,036 of CM036580.1, forward strand.
AGTGCAGAGCACCGCATCCCCTGGGGTGCCACTGAGGGCACGTGGGGGTTCTGTGCCTCTGGGGGCTTCTTCTCTGCTGCATGGCCAAGGATCCTGGAGCACGTGCTCGAAGCACCCTGAGCCACAGTCACCCTAAGCTGTGCTGGACTACCGCTCGAGCCGAGGGAGGTGGGGAAGGGGTCCCGGGTTCAGCCTCAGCGTGCCCCTGCTCGAGCCTGACCTGCTCCCTTTGTCCCTTGTCTTTGAGGGAGTGGATGAGGCAGCCGCAGAAACTCTCCTGGGGACATTCACCTACGAGGTGCACAAGGAGATCGCTCAGACATTCCCTGTGCAGGTACCACAAGAGCTGTGGGCAGGATGGCCGCGAAGAAGGCAGGGTTGTCTGCAAGTCCTTGGAGGAAAGAGTGCGGAGGGTCACCCCAGCCACACTCTGCTCTCCCACGCTCCTTGCTCCTGTGTGGAAGATGGCAAGAGGAGAGCAGCTGGGGCTTTGCTCTGCTGGCCGAGGCAGCTGCCCTGCCTCTGCAAGGGCTTTCCTTTTCCTTCGGGTAGCACAGAGAAAGCAGCAGCGGGAAGGGGTCTGGGAAGGGAAACATTCCCCCTCAGAGGAGGCGGTGGGAGGGAGGAGGGCAGGCGTCTTCCCCCCTCAGCGGGACTCTCCCCGCGGCAGCCCGGGCAGCAGAGCGCCTCCGGTTGCCACAGCTCCCCTCAGCAAGCCTCTGAGGCCAGGCCTTTGCTTTCTAGGCACAGAGGGGCCTCCGTGGCCCTGGCAAAGGGAGGTCTGGGTGCCCCGGCTTCCTCCTTCCTCAGGGCTGCCATTGGGTCCTCAGCAGGGGGAGCGCGGGCAGAGGGGGCTCCGGCGATGTGCTGTGGCTCTTGCCACCTGCGTCATGCTGCCTCCCCCCATTTCTTTACAGAAGGAGCTTCCCAGGACCTTTCGCTGCATCAAATTCCAGGTGCAGAGCAACTGGGGAAACCCAGAGTACAGCTGCGTGTACCGAGTGCAAGTTCACGGGAAGACAGCGAGCCACAAGGACCACCTGCAGACCCAAGACCTCCTTTAGGAAGAAGAATAAAACAATGCGTGATGATGCGTGGCAGCTCAACTTGTGTGTACGTGCCTTGCAAAGGTTCTTCCAGGGAGCTCCCAACACTTTGCGCCACTACTGGGGAAGGGATGCAGGTAGCCACAGTGGATTGGGTCACCTGGCTCCCTGCAGGGGAGAAACAGGAGTGTTTCAGGAGTTTCATCGGAGCTCTTTTAGATATCTGCCTTCGGGTGAACTGTCCTTACTCCTCCTGCCTCTTTCCACAAAGGACAGAGGGAGCAGGATGGCTAGTTGGGATAGAGACAGGCCCATCTCAGCAGACAACTCCTTCCCGTCCCGGAGTGCACTGAGCACACACAGCACCTAGGAGCCCCCACTTCCCTTCCTTAGACCTTTCCACATGAAATTTCCGTTCTGTGTTTATAGTCAAAGGGCTATTTAGCTTCAATTCAAGACGGTGGTGAGGGCCCCGTCTCCTCACTTCCCCCTGCGCACCCTCCATTGCCAGGGAGTTATTCCCCCCGCCACAGCCTGGGCAGGGGGCGATGGCGGGGAGCTATTTCCCCCAAAAGAGGGGGAGGCTGAGGGGGGCAGTTGTTGCCTCCCCAAAAGGGAGTGCTCACACAGAAGGACACAGAAAGGGAGCTGGGGACGAGTCACAGGGAAAACGAAACCCACTCAGTGGCACCCAGCACAGGAAACCCTTCCATCAAGGGTCTGCCCACGTCCTTGCTTTCTCCCCTTTCCTCTTTCCTGCTCTGGTTCCCACTGCAGATTTTTCCGGCCCAATACTGCTGCTGGAGCAGAGGTTTGTTCTCACGGGAGCAGGCAAAGCCAGAAACGCGTGCAGGAGAGCCTGTGCGCTCCCATGCTGACAGGAGGGGCCCGGCCCCTGGCACCGCCGCCATTGCGGGGGCGGCGAGCGCTCCCGCCCGGCCGGGGCCGCCCGTGAGGAGCCCTGAGGTGGCCGAGGAGCAGCCAGGGAGCGCGGGAGCTCGCCCCCGGCCCTGGCCCCGGCCCCGCCCCTTGGGGCAGGAGCTGCGTGCTCATTGGTCGAGCAGAAGGGCAGAGCCCGCTGATTGGTGGCTGCGCTGCCTGTGGGTGGGCTGAGTGGCTGTGGGTGGGCGGTGCTTGCTGGAGGGGCTGGGTGCCACGTGCAGAGCGGGGCCGTGTGCAGAGCGGGGCCTGGGGGTGGCTGCAGGGCTGGGTAAGAGAGGGGGGGCGAGGGCGAGGGCAAAGGCAGTGGCCAGGGGCAGGCGGGAGGGGATCATGCGGAGGGGAGTGCGCTCCCGGGAGGGCCCGGGTGCCCTGGTGGGGAAGGGGGTGGGATGAGTGACCCTCACTTGTGTGTCAGGGGACGCCATGGGAAAGAGGAACCCAGGCATGGGCTGGAGGTGGGGTGCTGGGTAGGCCGGTGTTGGGCCCTGGCCGGTGTGGTGGGGGTCGTCCTCCACCCCCTGCCCCTCCTGGAGACGTTCCTGTTCCCTCTTCTCTCCCAGGCAGGCCTCTTCCAGGGAAAGGCAGAGGGAGGCACAGCAGTGTGGGGGCTGATGAAGGTCTGTGACCTGCATCCATAAATCCCTCGGGACCATCCCAGAGCTGCTGGGCAATGGTGGTAGCCCCAGGACACCTGGGCGCCTGCTGCCCTGGCCCTGGCCTGGCCTCCCGGGCCCTGGGGACTGACTGGGCATGCCCTTGCCCACCGTGGCTCCCTGCAATGTGTCCCGCTTGCTTTGCAGAGGGAGCAGTGGTCGGAGCTGACAGAAGCTGTTCGGGAGCATGTTGAGGTCAAGAAGGTACTGGGGACGGGAGGGATGGGGGCTCACCATGTTTGTGGGGGGAAGCCCCCTCAGAGCAGGCATGGCATGGACTCTTGACCGCGCCCTTTGCTTGTCCAGCTGCTCAGGAATAAGCTGCAGCGCCTCCAGGAGAGACGGGAATGCCTCCGAGAGCCAAGAGCTTTGTGAGTGGCGATGGGGCCCTGATGGAAACCTGGGGCAGCGGGGTGGGGGCTGCTGAGCAGCTTCGGGCAGACCTCTGCCCCTTGCAGACATCTTTCTGGCTCCTGTCCACTCCTCCAGCCTGCTCTGGAGAGCCCTTTGTCTGCTCCTAAGCGGCTCAAAACCTCTCTCAGCAAGTGGGGACTCCTGGAAGCAGCTCTGCACAACTCTGAGCAGCTCCCAGGCTCTCCTCCGTGCCCCTCGGCAGGCGTGGGGCAGGACAGGGGCAGGGGGTGGGTCTGTGCAGTGCTGGGATGCCGGGGGTGCCTGGTGCCAGCCCCAGCAGAGGCTGGGCAGCACCCTGGCTCCCTCTTGGCCACGCGGCGCGGCGCCTTGCCGGCCGAGGTCTCTTCTCACAGCCCAGAACCCCCCGGTGTCCGTAGCAGGGGGAAGACAGCGCAGGCAGAGGAGACAGGCGAGTCGCTGCTGCAGGAGATGGCGGCTGTGCGGCTGGTAGGACAGAGAAGCCCGCTGTGGGCCTTGGGGAGGGAAGGGTCTGCGCTGTGCCCGGGGGACACGGGGGCACTGATCTCAGCGGGGACGAGGGAGGGGGCCTGAGCCCCCAACCCTCGGCCACCTGGCACAGCCCAACACATGTCCCTGCTGTGCCTTGGCCTGCAGAAGGAGCAGCTGGTGTCAAGGAGGCACAAGATCGCTTCTTGGCTGAGGTGAGTTGCCCTTGGGGTTGGGGTCGGGGTGCCGGGCCTCTTCCATAGGCAGTGGGATGTCCGTGCCAGTGGTCCAAGGGTATTAGGCAGCTTTGGACTTCTTGGGGATGAAATGTTTTGGTATTTCTTTCCTTCCTAGCTTGGGGGGCGTGTAGGGGGCTCACTGGGGAGACGTAGAGTAGAGGCGAGAGAGATTTGCAGCTGGGAAGTGCTGGGCGTCGGTTTTCCCTGGGCCGGGGTGTTTTCCCGGGCTTGCGGAGTCTTGTGTCCCATCCTGCCTGAGGGAGCAATGAGAAACGGCTGGGGAGGCAGCCCGTGGGGCTCCCAGAAGGGCCCCCTCCATCCCATAGGCAAGATGGGCTTGGGATGCATCCAGCCTGCCCTGTCTCCCATCCCTCTTCTGCCCCACAGGACACTCTGCCTGCTCTGGGTCGGCCTGCAGCTGGCCGTCGGCTTCGCTCTGGCTGCTGCGGTGCTCTACGCCTCCTGGTACGACCCCGAGCTCTTGTACCGCCTGCTCTTGTGTGTGCTGCCTAAGGAGACCTACACCGAACTGACATACGCCCTGGGAAAGATCCTCTCTGTGCACAGTGAGGGGCTGCTGCCCTTTTGACAGCCCGCCCCCCCAATAAAGCCTTTGCTACCTCCACCTCCGTTGGCTCAGGCGTGTTTGCTAGGGCACAGGGAGAAGGTCTTGCCCTGCGTGCCAGTCCCCGCAGCCCCCCGTGCCAGTGGTCCAAGGGTATTAGGCAGCTTTGGACTTCTTGGGGATGAAATGTTTTGGTATTTCTTTCCTTCCTAGCTTGGGGGGTGTGTAGGGGGCTCACTGGGGAGACGTAGAGTAGAGGCGAGAGAGATGGCCGGGCCCCTCACCCCAGTGCTGAGTGGGGGGAGTGTTGTGCCCATCACGGTGCGAGGTCCCACGGTGGTGTTCAAAGAGGGTGCTTGGAAAGAGCTGAGAGAAATTTGCCCTCTGCTCTGCCTGAGCCCTCTCCTGTCCCACAGGAGGTTTCTTCTGTTCCTCGCCTTCCTGCAGATCGCCGTCCTCATCCTGGTCCTGCTGAAGAGGGACATCCTTAACTGGGTCCTGCCAGCAAAGCTGGCGGCTGCCTTTGGGAGCCCCCCAGCAAGGCCCCGGTTCTTTTGAAATAAAACTAGAGACCAAAGAAAGAAATCTGTGAAATCTGAACTTTGCCCCCTTCCCCCATCTTCCCCCAGCTTCTGTACTGAGCATGACGTCATACGGTATGGAATAGCCCTTTGGCCACTCTGGGTCAGCCCCCCTGGCTCTGCTCCCTCCCAGCCCCCCATGCACCGGGCAGAGCACGGGAAGCTGAAAAGTCCTTGAGCAGTGTAAGCGCTACTTAGCGACTCTTTAGCGCTACTTAGCACTACTTAGCAAGAACCAAAGCATCCGTGTGTTATGGACATTGCTCTCATCCTAAACCCAACCACAGCCCCATACCGGCTACCAAGAAAATTAACTCTATCCCAGCTGAAACCGGGACAGTAGCCACCCCTTATTCCATACCATTTACATCATGCCCAGGTCCCCCATTATCCAATCCATCCTCTTTAACCACCCCCCCTCCCCATCCTTTGATACAATACACAGGTATCATTCCCTTAGCCTAGGGACCACCCCTGGGCAATGTTTGTAGTTCATTTAGTCCATGACTTTGGGCTCCATCTGTGATGGTGGTCGCTCAGGACAGGAGAGGCGGTGCGTTGCGTGGATTTATTGGGCACCAAAGCCAGCTCAGGTCGGGTCACTGCTGCGCTTGCACTGCTTCTCGTAAGGCTTCCCTGTGACTTTTTTTGTGTTTAAACAATAAGGAACGCGGGTCGCAAAAGCTCCACGCTTGGGAAAAGCAAGGAGCTGCTTTCCCCGCTGCCGGCAGCTTTGCTCGGCCAAGGGCTCTGGTTTTTATCGAGCGGCTTCTCCTGTGCCGGTCGGGGCGTCCCGCTCCGTTAGCCCCGATCCCCACGCACGCTCCCGTCTGTTCGCGGTCAGGCCGTGCTTCCAAACGAGCGCTCTCGGTGATCTACCAAGAAATGAAAAGGTCGGGATGGTGGAGATAAGAGCGCGGAGCGCTGGCGTGCCGCTGGAAGCGATGCCGGGCTGCTCCTGCCCCGGGCTGCTTCCCGGGCTGGCGGGTTTCTTGAGTGTCTCTAATTTAATCTACAGATTAAATCTGTAGGTTTAGTTCTCAGGAAGGGGTTGCTTAAGAAAAATTATCCTAAGTTGTCAAGGGAATGTGCAGAGGAAGAGGAATTCTGTGAAAAAGGAGCATTTCTCTCTGGGAAAAAAAAGACAGAAAACCAAACAAAAGCCAAATCAAGACGCTTCCCCCCCGCAAATGCAGAGCATTCTTTGTGAGGTACAGCTGCGTTCGGAAATAATTAACACGTAACTGTGTCTGCAGCCATTTGCCGGCAGCCAAAAATCTAGAAATTTGGATTTTTGGCATAAAAAGCACTGCCGAGGTCGGTGAGGTCCTGGCAGAGCCGGTGGATCCGTGTTTTGGGGAGGAATAAGCCGCTGTGGGAGAAACCTGGGAGCAGGATCAGGTCCCGGAAATGGGCTGGGGGTCGAGGAGGGGATCGCTGCGTCCCCGCGCACTGGGGCTCCGTGTCCCCCCCCCAGCCGGGGCCTGGTTCGGGGCCCACGTCCCCCTGCTCCGGGGCCCCGTGTCCCCCCGCACCGGTGCCTGCACCGGGGCCCTGTCCCCCACACTGGGGCCCGGTGTCCCCCACACCGTGAGCGGTGTCCCCGGTCGCGCCAAGCCGCATCGCGGGGCAGGACGAACCAATCAGGGCTGAGCTGGCGGTGGCAACGTGGGCCTCAGCCGGGGCATGAGGCAGCAGCGGGGCCTGGGGCGGCCGAGGCGGTGAGCGGCGGGAGCCGGGGGTACCCCAGGGGATGGGGAATGGCGGGGGGATCCCCCCCGGGTGAGCCTGGGGGGTCCCATGGGTGTGAGGGGTGGGGGGGATCCCTTGGGTGATCTGTGAATGGAGGGGGGGGGAATCCACCCTCGGGTGATCCCTGGGGGATCCCCTGGGTGTGCTGGGGGGGATTCCCCCCATTGAGTGATCCCTGGGGGTCCCCTAAATGTGCCGGGGGGGATTCCCCCCATTGAGCGATCCCTGAGGGATCCCAGGGTATTCTGGGGGATGATCCCCTGCCTCGGTTGATCCCTGGGGGGTGCCTTGCATGTGCTGGGGTGGGGAATGCTCCCCTGGGGGATCCCCCCCATCGAGCGATCCCTGGGGGGTCCCCTAAATGTGCCGGGGGGGATTGCCCCCATTGAGCGATCCCTGAGGGATCCCAGGGTATTCTGGGGGATGATTCCCCCCCTCAGTTGATCCCTGGGGGGTGCCTTGCATGTGCTGGGGTGGGGGATCCTTCCCCCCGCTGATCCCTGGGGGATCCCCTGGCTGTGCTGCCAGATCCCCAGGTCACTTTTGCCATGGAGCCGCTGGGCGCTGCCCCCCCCACCCTTGCTGGGGCTCGGGGACCCCCGGGCTCCCGGGGCGCTTGGTGACCTTGGGGTGTCCCCTGGCCCCGGGGGCTCTCCGAGCCGCTGCCTGCCCTGCCAAAGGCGCTGACGGACAGCCTGCGCCGGCGCCGGGGCTGGGGCCGGGGTCGGACGCCCCCGAGCCTCGTCCTCTGCCTTCCTCCCCGAGGGCTGGGTGGCATCGATCCTCCGGCGCGGTGCCCTCCCCTCGGGGTCCGGGATGAAACCGGCCCGGCTCACCCCAGCCTCGTCCCTCGCGCGTCCGAGGGCTCGACGCTGCTTATATCCAAACTTTGCAGCGGGGCTTGGGGACGCGACGAGGGAGCGGCATTAAAGCCTTGGCTCGCTCGGCAGCCGCCCCGCAGCTCTGCCCGCCTGGGATGAGCCACCCAGGACACGCGTTTCGCGTCCGCTTATCGCCGCAGAGCCACGGTCGAGCGTCCCCGCCATCCAAACTCCGGCGCCTGCCTCGGGTTGTTGGGGCGGGGAGGACGAGGCCAGCCAGTGGCGATGGCTCCCGGTGCATTTCTGCCAGCTGTCTGATGCCGGGCCGAGCTCGGCGAAGGTCAGCGTGACCCTGGCAGGGATTTGCATACCCGGTCTCAGCCTCACCCTCCGGAGCTGCAGACCAAAGTCCACGCATGACTGTGGGCCAGAGGTTTCCTCAGAGGAGGGGAGATCTCTCCTGCGGTGAGCACAGCTCGTTAAACGCGCCGGGGGAGCCCTCAAACGAGCTCTTGGGCACAGGAGTTTGTTGGGAGAGCGGGACGCTGCGGTCGGCGAGAAGATAATGGCTCCGTGTTCGATGCAGGACGAGGCTTGGGGCAGCCAGGGCGATACCACGACCCCCAGCCCCGCCACCCCACCCTGGGCCGCTCTCAAGGACAACGCCGTGCTGCTGGCGGAGGTGGGTCCCCGCAAGAGCTGCTGGGGTGGAGCGGGGTCCCCATCCTGCCCCCCCTGCTCACCCCCTTCCCCACTCACCCCCCCAGGTCCAGAAGACGATGAAGGAAAACCTGGCCATCGTCGAGGACAACTTTGCGGACATAGACGCCCGCATCAAGCGGCTGCAGAAGTGAGAGCACCCTGGAGACGCCCCCGCCCCCCCGGGCCCTGCGACCCCTGGGAATCTCTCCCTCCCCCCACAGGTGCCAGCCCCGGCTTGTATATACCCTGGCTCTGCCCCTTGCAGAGCACGGGGGCTGGGGGGGGCCCTCCCCACCCCTCCACCTGCCTCGGGGCAGGGGGGTCTCTGTACCGCCCCGATTTACCCCAATAAACGGCTCAGCTCCAAGTGCCTGTGTGTCACTGTTGGGTGACAACAACCCCGGGCAGCGCCACAGGCGCGGGGAAGAGCGGCTGGGAGACAGAAAAGGCCCCGGGGGCGGTGGTCGAGAGCGGCTGGGTGGGAGCCGGCAGGGTGCCTGGGTGGCGGAGAGGGCCAGCGTCACCCTGGCTCGTGTCAGGAGCAGCGTGGCCAGTGGGCTGGGGCAGGGATCAGCCCCTGGGGAGGCCGCGCCTCGAATCCTGCGCTGGGTCCTGGCCCCGCAGCACCAGAAGGAGCTGGAGGGGCTGGAGCGTGGGCAGAGCAGGGCAGCGAGGCTGGGGAAGGGGCTGGAGCACGAGGCTGGGGAGGGGCGGCTGGGGGAGCTGGGGGTGCTCAGCCTGGAGAGGAGGAGGCTGAGGGGAGCCCTCATGGCTCCCCCAGCACCCGAAGGGAGGCTGGAGCCAGGCGGGGTCGGGCTCTTCTCCCCAGGAACAAGCGATGGGACGAGAGGGAGCGGGCTCAAGCTGCGCCAGGGCAGGGTTGGGTTGGATACGGGGAAAATCTCTTCCCCCAAAGGGCTGTCAGGGCCTGGCACAGGCTGCCCCGGGCAGGGGCTGGGTCCCATCCCTGAGGGGATTTCAAAGCCGGGGGCTGTGGGGCTTGGGGACATGGGTCAGTGGTGGCCTTGGCAGCGCTGGGTTAACGGTTGGACCTGATGATCTTAAAGGTCTTTTCCAACCCAAACGATTCCATGATTCCATGATTCTCTGATTCTCTGTGTCGGCATCTCCTTCGGGCTGCGGGGCAGGAGCGGGGCCCGGCTGCCCGGTTTTAAATGCAGCTTTGAATGGTGCGTAACCCCCCCGAAATCCCCCCCAGCCCCCTCGTTGCGCTGACTCCGATCGCTGTTGGAAAGCTGAACGTCGCCTCGCTGCCCCCATGGGGCAAGGGGGGGCGTGGGGTGGGGGGATGGGGAGGACCCCGAGTGGGTGGGGGCAGGGAGGGACCCTGGGAGGGGGCTGGGGGGACATTTGGGGGTGGGGGTGTTTCTCAGGAGGTTGGGGACTCCTTGTGGGGGTTGAGACTGGGGGGGGCATGACCCTGGGAGGTGGGGGGCACCCTGGGAGGTGGGGGTTACCGCGGGGAGGGGGGATCCCCCCCCTCCCACCTGTCCCGATGCCCACGGGGGTGCTGGCATGGGGGGGCACTGACGAGGTGGGGGGGGGGGTTAGTGGTGGGGGGCTCCCTGACTGCTGCCGGCTGGCAGCGGTGACAGGAGGGGGCAGGGACAGAGCACCCCCACCCATGCGGTATATTGGGGGGGCCCCGCCGGGCGCCCCTCACCCCCTCATCATCGCCTCCGTGACAACTTGTGCAGAGAGCAGCCATGGTGAGGACTGGGCCAGGGGGGCGTGGGGACATCGCATGGGGACATCCCGTGGGGACACCTCATTGTCACCGAAATGGGGAAGAAACCTCTTCCCACCAAGGTAGCATTAAGAAGCAGGCATTCTCTTCATTGCAGCGCTGGATGCACGGGGGATAGTTCCACCTAACGTGCATGCCGCGTGTTGCATCAGTCAAAGCTTCTATCCCCCCCTGACATACGTATGCGTTGGATTTCCCGGAATTACTCTACATATTCATTCCGTTTCCTGGAACTAATGATCATATTTGCCTAGTCTTTACACATGTGGCCTGAGTCTCCGAGGAGGGCTTCCACGGGGGGTCTTCGATGGTCCCTGGTGGTTCCTAGTGGTTCTGGAAGAGGTGTCTCTTGGTGTTCTTTTCATGAACTCTGAGTCTTTTCTTGCAGGCGGGGTCTTGTCTTCTCAGCTTCTTTGTCTTGGTTTCAGTGGGTTTATCTGCACTGCCCCAGGATATGCCAGTCACAGCTGGAAAGTCACCTCCTTGGGTGCAGTCTCCTCTGAGGCCCCTGATAACAATCTGCAGTCTCCTCTGAGGCCCCTGATAACAACTCCCCCCTTTGAGACTTCCAAAGTAAGATCTCTTTGGGAGTCTCGCCTATAGAGCATCATTTTGATCATCTTTTTGACTCTCGGGTACACACATTGAGGTGCAGCATGACGGGATTAAAGGTACAAAGTCTCCTGATTGATACAGATGGACAGGAGTCTTCCATGTGAGTGCTCCTGTCAAAACAACGTGTCGGAGAACCACAAGGCTTTTCCTTAGAGAAACCAGCTAGAACTTGAAACCTCTTTTCCCCTTGACATGGATTTCCTCTGCAACTGGTGACGCTTGCTATGGTTTCCCATAGAATACCTCGTAAGGACGACTTGTAATCCTAGACCTTGGTTGTATTCTGATTCTCAAAAGAGCTCGTGGGAGGGCCTGTGGCCATTTGAAGGAGGTTTCTGGACATAGTTTACTCATCTGCCGCTTCAAGGGTTGATTCATTCTTTCTCCCTTCCCACTCGCTTGAGGTCTCCATGGGGTACGTAAATCCCACTCGATAGCGAGGATCTTCCTTAACTGTTAGACTCTATCTGCCACGAAATGTGGGCCCCGATCAGAGGACATTCCTACCGGTACCCCGATCCTTGCTATTATTGCTTTGAGGAATAGCTTAGTGACTCCCCTAGCTTTGTTGGTGGGACAGGGGAAAGCTTCTGGCCATCCTGAGAAGGTGTCCACCAATACCAGGAGATATCAATTGGCCACTAATCCCCGGGGCAAGTTCCTTGCCTAGTGGTCCCTGGGGGCCGGCCTTTCCTGGTCATGGGGTTATTTTTTAAAAAAAGGGGTATTTTGCTAGTACAGACTTCACTATCCCGCTCATCCCTCCACACAGAATTGACTTGCGAAGGCTAGAAATCATAGCCTCACTACCCCAGTGTGTCTCCTCGTGTCTCTTTTCTACAGTCTCAGTCATTCCCTGCGGTGGAACTAGGCCTTGTTTTGGGGGAGTTCTTAACCAGCCCTCTCCGTTTGTGCTTGCTTTCAACAGTGATGCCAATCGTCGCTCTGCCTCCCTATCATTATAAAGAAATCTGTGATGGTAGGACAAGTGCGTGACCTTGTCAACGAACGTCAGCTGACGGGTCGGAGGGAGGTGGCTCCATCGCCCCATGTTGGCTCTGCCTTAGACCTGGTTCCTGCCCGATTTGGAGGCAGGAGGGTGTATCCAGCGTCCCGCCTAAACAGCTGCCCATTTTAAGACAGGCACAACGCAACTTGCCCAACGATGCCCTCACTTGTACCAGAGGGTTTGCTGTTAGAAGAAACCAGAGCAAACCAGCTGAAAGCAGCAAAGTTGCAACAAAACAGTGCAAATACGGCTCATAAATATGCATTAAGCATGCTTGCATGGGGGGGTCATGTGAACAAATACTCAGAAGCGTATGGTAACAAGCGATGCCATGGCCAAAGCATATAGGTTATGTCAGTTGTAAAAACGAACACGTGAGTAGTCTTAAAGCTGTATCTAAAGAATCAAGAGCGGCAAAAGGGCTACTTCTCGTGCTCCCAGCCAAGAGGCACCTTTATTGCCAGCAAAAAAAGGGCTTTTAGCAAGCGTGTATTTCTGCTGCCTTCTTTCCAGTACCTGTGCACGAAGGAGAAGAAAACAAAATGCGAGCAAATCCTGTTTTGCCTACCTCAGTGAGTGCCAGGTGACCGGTCGGAGGGAGGTGGCTGCTGCGCTCCTCACGACGCCTCTGCCTGTACACCTCTATGGAGCGAGTACAGGTAGAGCCACAACGACCACCCGCAGGCCCAAGGGCTCCCCGAGGAAGAATGACAAAACAAAGAAGATGTGTGGCAGCTCGACTCGTGTATGTTCCTTGCGAGGGTTCCGCCAGGGAGCTTCCAACTGTGTGCGCCGCTAGTGTGGAAGGGAGCTTTCTCCCTCGGGAGAAGGATGCTCGTGGTCTGGGCTGCAAGGGACAGGGCGGGGGAATGGGGCTGGAAGGAGAAGCCCCCGATGGCCCAGCTCCAGCTTCCGCAGCCCGCGCTGGCTCACCAAAGCTCCAGTGTCACTGGCAGAGCAGAACTGCAGCCCCGGGAAAGCTCTCCCGCTGGCAGAGAAGAGGAGTGAAGCAGGCCTGTCTGCGAGGCCTCCGCCCTCTCTCCATAGGCAGGGGGATGCCTGTGCCAGTGGTCCCAAGGCATTAGGCAGCTTTGGACTTCTCCGGCACGTCATGTTTCAGGAGTTCTGTTTATCCTGAGTAGGGGGGTGGGTAGGGGGGGATTCTGGGGCTCTCTGGGGAGACTGACTGCAGAGCCGAGAGGGATTGCTGGGCCCCTCACCCCGGTCCTGAGCGGGGGCTGTTGTGCCCAGACGTTACCCAAGCAGCCAGGGATGTGGTTAGGAAAGCCAAAGCCCAGCTGGAACGCAACCTGCCCAGGGATCTCCAAGGCAACAAGAAGGGCTTCTGTCAGCACCCAGGTGGCACAAGGACGGCGAGGGGCAAATGGGGGCCCGCTGCTGAACGAGGCGTGGGACCTGGGCACACAGCAGGTGGGAAAGGCTGAGGCACCGAAGGCCGCCTTTGCCTCCGTCTCTACGGGCCCCACCAGCCTTCAGGAATCCCGGGTCACAGAGGCCGGGGGAAAGGCTGGAGCAAGGCAGACGTAGCCTTGGCGGAAGAGGATCAGGGCAGGGAATGCTTAAGGGAGCTGGACGTACAGAAGTGCGTGGGCACAGAGGGGATGCACGCGCGAGGGCTGAGGGACCTGGCTGATGGGAGATGCACAAGCCGGGGCCCTGCTGCCGCCCTGCTCCTCCCCAGCGATCCCCCCCTTCCGAGAAAGCCCATGCGACAGCCGCGGGCAGGGGGTGTCCCTACAGGAATTCTTGCGCTGGAAGAATTGCCAGGAGAAAACGACGGGAATCCTTTCGGTTCGCTACTGTCCGGGAGGTGGCAGCGTTGCCCTGTCTGAGTCACCTGGGCTTCGTTACGTGGTGGGGAGGGCCGTGCATGCACAAGAGCTCAGCACATCCACGAATCCTGTCTGGCACAAACATGTTTGAGGTTTAATATTCTTTTATCAACTTTTGCAATTCTAATTTTTTAAAAAAATTTGCAACAAAGAGAAAAATGCAGCCCCGGAGTGGGAGTTTGCTCCTGTCTTGGTGATGCCTGTGGATTATAACCCCAACAGCCCCAGGCAACACGATGGCCGAGGGCCCGGCTCAGCTGGGAGCACACGAGCACAAAAGATTTGGCTGCAAAGTAAAATGAACGCCGTAAGGGCTCTGGGCTGTGAACTGTGGGAAGAGGAGTGTTAAGAAATAGTTAATCGAGGCTTTGAATAGTATTGTGCATTTAGGAATAGTTATTCAGAAAAAAGATAAATTACATGAATTGTATAACTACAGGAGTTTTCTATTAATCTACGTCCATGCTACACTGCTCATTTTGTCCCTGTACAGTCCTATCCCATGGCTGGAGTCCTATCCCATGACTGGATTAATCACCAGCCGAGTTAATCAGTAGATAAGGATAGATGTAGTAAGGAAAGATGAAGAATTGAACATTTGATTGTGACATTTTAATTGATGTAGACCTTAGATGAGAATAGGGGTAGGGTAAGCATTCCTAATACAAGTTAAGCGGCCTGATTCTTGGAATTTGAAGACGGTTTTAAATGGATCATTGTAAAACTTGGAGGAAAATAAATGACTTTTATGATCTTGCATCGGACCAGTGATTGAAGGGGTCTACGTGGTCGATACACAGGAACTGAAAGAGAACGCAAAGAATCGGTTTACCGATGGGAAATCAAGAACTGTCTACCGACCAGAAAAAGGAAGAATTGTTAATGCAGCGGGAACGCAGGTGGACTTTGATAATCGTGTAATTGCATAATCATGTAATTGTTATAGGAATATATAGAAGGTAACAATTGCAAAACTTGGCTGCCACTCACTGAGGTGATGGCCCAACTCTGAGGTGTTAATAAAGCCAACCTAGAGATACCCACTTTCTGGTGAAAATTCTTCAACAGAAACTGGCGACCCAGATGGGACTCCTGGACCGAGGAGATTGAAAAACAGAAGTCCTTCCAGACAACCCGTTACCAACGCTCCCAGTGCCGGCAAAGAAAAAGGACCAGGTGGGTCCAGAGTTCTGGGAACGGGTGGATCCAGACAGATTTACGAAGTCTCTCTTGTGTTTAAACTTGCCGTTTGAAATAGATTACGCTATAGCAGGAGAACGTGATGGGAACGACACCCAGCATAGAAAGGGGGACGCCCCTTGCTGAGGTATTAGAAAATTGGAAGAAGATACCCCTGGCACAGACTTTGCAGAGAAAGAGATTAATATTATTATGCCAGGAGGAATGGCCATTCCTGACTAGGTCTAGAGGAGGAGGACCACTGGATGTTTGGCCTCCCAAAGGTACCTTCAAACCGCATAAGCAGAAGTTTTTAAGGATTATTTTAGAAGATTCTGGCAGTCAAGATATTGATTATTGGTATAATTGGGCACAAGAAAGGAAAAAACCTCAAAATGGAAAAAATGGAGAACATTTACTTCCTTCTGCCCCTGAGGCAGAACCTGAATCTTCTCCTAAACGGGTAGGCACGTATCCTATGCGTCTGGATTACATCCCTAACCCGAGAGCAGGACCTGGAGCCCCGCCAGAGGTTCCCGCTGTCACTGCTGTGGTTAGACATGAACCTTGGAAACAAGGAGATTTAGTAACCTGGCAAGTGAAAATGCCAAGGCTGAGAGACGACGCAGAAAAATGTGCACAAATGCTTTCTGGCATTGTAACTGATTACTTTCCTAACTGGAGTGACATGAGAACTTTACTCCGAGAATTATTTCAACCTGAGGAAAGAGAAAAAATTTTCCAAAAGGACAGGGAAATTGCTCAGAGGGGACAGGGGTTAGACCCCTGGCCTGAACAAAATCCCGAGTGGGATGTAACAACTACTGACGGAAGAAGAGCTTACCAGGCTGCTGTCCAACAATTAGTGGAAGCAGTCCGGCAAGCAGGAGAAAGAGTGACTAATTGGACTAACGTCATGGAATGTCGACAAAAGCCTGACGAACACCCGAGTGATTATTGGGGACGATTAAAAGCTACTTTATTAAAGTATGGGGGCATGACACGAGATAATTTTCAAGAACCGTTAGCAATAAGCGTATTTGTAGATCAATCTGCCCCAGACATCGGTAAATATTTTAAGAAACACATGCCTGGTTGGCAAGGAGAAACTTTAACAAAAATTCTTAGTATTGCCACCTTTGTGTATGATGGGAGAAGTGAAGAGAAACAAAAACAAGAAGAGGAGAAATTGAAGGCAGAACAAAAAAGAGAAAGGAAGGAAAAAGAAAGAGAAATTACCTGACTGGCGGCAGCAACCACTCAAGGGTATAAACAAAGAGGAAGAGGCCAGGCTTTTCCCCGAAGAGGTGCTAGAGGCAGAGGATTTCGAAGTAGGGGAGGAGGGCCTTCCCCTGGTTTTTCTTATTCTAATACTCTCGAGTGTTTCTACTGTGGAAATTTAGGACATTTACAGCGTGCATGTCCTCTCAGACCACTTGCTGCCTCAAGAGAAGGAGATTCGGCTGGGAGACCTCCTCGACCTCACTCGCAATAAGGATCGACCATCGTCCGAAATAGATTGATGGAACTGACAGGAATCAAGGTAGATCATAACGGTCACATAACAGCTAAGGCAAATGATTCTTTAGTAGATTTTTTAGTGGATACAGGTGCTACATTGTCTTTATTGAATTTTCAAGTGCCTCAAATATCTTCTGAAACTGTAATAATTAATGGAGAATTAGGGAGAAATGAATTGTTTTTATCCTTACCCCTACCTGTGGTATTAGGAGGAAAGTTAGTATGGGGAAGGTTTGTTATTTCTCCTGAAACCCCGGTATCTCTATTGGGATGAGAGTTATTACAAGAATTTGGAACACGTCTATCTCTGACACAAAAGGGAGCTCAATTGATAATGATGGGAGCATCATTATCACAATTAAGAGATGGAAAGAATAAGAAAAAGGAAATACCTGCAGGATTGGCAGATATTCCTATGGGACTGTGGAGTACCTCTGGGGACGAAGTAGTATTATTAAAATCCGCAGAACCAGTGGTGATTCAGACAAAAGGAGGGACCCCACCTTCTATTAGGCAATATCCCATTGTGTCAGAAGCAATACCCAGCATTGGGAAACAGATTGAAAATTTCTTAAAAGCCGGAATTTTAAAAGAATGCAGAAGTCCCTATAATACACCAATTTTACCGGTCAGTAAACACAGGTTAGATAAAGATGGGGATCCTGAACATCGATGGGTACAAGATTTGTGGGCAGTAAATGAACATGTCATTGCACCACATCCTGTGGTACCGGATCCAAATTTGATTTTGACACAAATTCCACCCTGGGGACACTATTATACTGTTTTGGATTTGACGGGGGCTTTCTTCAGCATACCTGTTGCTGAAGAAAGTCAGTCAATTTTTGCCTTTACATGGCAAGGAAAACAGTTGACCTGGACCCGACTTCCGCAGGGATTTACGAGCTCACCAACTATTTTTTCACAAATTTTGAAAAATGATTTAAGGGATCTTGTATTTCCTTGCTCATCTGTATTAGTTCAATATGCAGATGGTTTATTAGTTGTAAGTAAAACAAAAGATGATTGTATTTGTGATACTAAATATTTGTGTAGACAATTATGTAAGGAAGGTCACAGGGTTTCCCCATCCAAATTACAGTTTTGCCAAACCAAGGTAAAATACCTAGGATTTCTTTTAAGTCCTGGAAAAAGGGAAGTCGACCCTGATCGAGTAAAAATAATACAGGAACTGCCGAGACCTACCACAAAGAAACAGTTGAGGGCATTTCTAGGACAAGTGGGTTTCTGTAGACCTTGGATTCCCGGGTTCAGTGAAATTGCAAAACCATTACATGAAGCCACCCGGAATGAAGAAATTGAACCCCTTGCATGGGGGCCTGAGAGGGAGAAAGCCTTTCGCACTTTAAAAACAGCCCTGCTAAATGCTCCTGCTTTAGGACTTGCTGATTATACTAAACCTTTTAAATTGTATTGTGATGAGATGAAAGGAACGGCAAGGGGAGTACTTGTACAAACGTTAGGACCGCACGAAAGACCGGTTGCATACCTTTCATCAACCCTTGACCCTGTTGTTAAGGGAACACCTTTTTGTATAAGGGCTATAGCAGCAGCAGCTGAAATGGTAGAAAAATCTAGGTCAATTGTGTTAGGTCATGCACTGACTGTATGCATACCCCATGAAGTAGAGATATTACTAAAACAGTACGCTGAGAAATCACTTTCTCCGCAAAGAGCTCACCGTTATGAGCTAATACTATTATTGGCTGATAATTTGAAATTGGAAAGGTGCAGTACTTTGAACCCTGCTACTCTATTACCTTTACCTGCTGAGGATGAAAAAGATACCCATGACTGCATTCAAATTTTGGACTTTACTGGCAAACCAAGAGATGATTGGAAAGATCAACCTTTAGGTAACCCAGAATTGAATCTCTTCACTGATGGCTCGTCTTACTATGAAAAGGGGAAGAGATTCACAGGGTTTGCAGTAACAACAGAAACTATCGTTTTGATAGCCAACCCCCTGCCTGTATCTATGGGAGCTCAAGGGGCAGAGCTCGTGGCGCGCTCTGAAGTGGTGAATTATGCAAAGGGAAAAAGGTGAACATTTACACAGACTCAAAATATGCCTTTGGAGTTTGTCGTGCCACAGGAGCCCTGTGGAAGGAGAGAGGGTTTTTGACATCAGCAGGAAAAACTATTGCACATGGGAAGCAAATAAGGGACTTCTTAGAAGCCATACAATTACCCAGAGAAATTGCCGTGGTTTATATAAAAGCCCACGCTGGTAAGCAAGATACCATTTCAAAAGGAAATCATTCGGCTGATCAAGCTGCACGAGCAGCGGCAAGGCAAAATCATCTTTTAATGGCAGTCGTTCTAAAGGATGAAGAATGGTCAAGTCTGCCCGATATGGAACAACTCTATGAATCTTTAACTGAAGATGAACGACTGGCGTGGGAGCGACTTGGAGCTCAAAGACGAGGTGCAGAATGGACTCTAAACAACAAACCTCTCCTCCCGAAAAGGTATTTATTACCCTTAACTCGGTGGTTTCACGAGAAAACTCACGGAGGACCAGAAAGTTTAGCTTTAAGGATACAACGTCTTTGGGCAGCCCCGGAGATCTACGCTACAGCTAGACGAGTTTGTGAAAACTGTAAATTATGCAAACAATATGCATCTCTCCGGATTGCTGCACCAACAGGTAAAAGACCTCCTGCTACCTTCCCATTTCAAAACCTCCAAATTGATTATGCAGAAATGCCAAAAACAATGGGTTACGCATATACGTTAGTAATTGTAGATCAATTATCCGGATGGGTAGAGGCATTCCCCGCCCGGAAAAATGATTCAAAAACAGTAGTTAAAGTGTTACTTAAAGAATTAATACCCAGATATGGAGTACCTGAGATATTGATTCGGACAGGGGAGTTCACTTTACTGCTGCGATTTTACCTCAAATTTATAATGCTTTAGGCATTAAGAGCAAGCTGCATACTCCTTATCATCCTGAATCATCTGGACAGGTAGAAAAAATGAACAGAACACTTAAGGAAAAATTAGTTAAGACCTGTAAACATACGGGACTTAAGCGGCCAGATGCACTGAATCTGGTACTGTGGGACATTAGAAATACACCAAGGCAACCTGTTGGGGTCTCCCCTGCAGAAGTTCTTTTTGGTAGAATCCTTGCAGTTCCTGGAACATATGTAGCTGCAAAAACTAGCCTTTTAGATGGAGACGAGCGAGTAACACGGTGTCGGAGTGGGAAGTCGGACCCGGAGTAACGACGTAACCTCGATGCGAGTATGATCGTTCTCCTTTATTTCAGACAATTACAAGGCTTATATAGACAATCAGCAGAGCACGCAGTAGCAATATCTATATGATTGGTTCATTACATGTGTTCACGCGCTTAAGACAGTTATATGATTGGTACAGGGTTGCTGTTCATGCAAAGAGGTTCGTTAGCACATTCCGGACTTAGTTGTTGTCTCTTATGTTGTTTGCCAAGTAGTCCCTTGCTGTTCAAGGCCAGTTTATAGTATCCTCTGTGCTTCTTGATACACTAAAAGCAGGATTGCTCACACTGAAAAGATCATGTCCCTTCTCACTTAGCCATTCTCCCACAACACGGTATCTTTTGTATCTTCAAGATTCTTTTGCTCAGATGAGAAATCATGCTTATTGGTATCAAGGGGTGTCGCCTGAAATTCAGGTACATGAACTACAACCTGGAGACAAGGTGTATGTGAAAAATTTTAAACGAAAAAATAGATTGAACCGAAGTGGGAGGGTCCCTATACTGTACTATTAACCTCTTTTTATGCTGTTAAGGTTGCTGGGAAAGAAAACTGGATTCACCATTCCCACGTCCACAAAGATAATGAAGAAGAATGTCACTATTGTTCATTCTACTACTTTTCCTTTCCTGTGATTTGATTTTTGTTACTGCTTTGTGGGTAAGATTTGCAGTTCGATACCACGATGCCTATTCCAACCGCTCTAACGTTATCTATAGTGATTACTCTAGTCAGCTTACGGGGCAGATTACAGGCCATAAGACAAACTCTGGGGGATTCCTTCTTACGTCTATGTGTCCGAAGATTGAGGAGAGAGACCCTATTTATCCATTTGGAAATAATTTGCAATTCTGTGCCAATGTATGGTCTAGAACTGACGATCGATGGGATACTTGGACCCACGGTTATGGGTGGTCCAAACGGTGGAATCCCCCCAGGGAAGCCTATGGCCTTTCAAACCTTGTCCCTGCGTACCACACTCAGTTACAAGACCCCGTCTGGGGAAGTGGAACATGGTGTTACGATCATCAGATGTGGGGAGTTTATGGTAACGGAGATTGGTGCTGTCATAGATACCATTTATCGAGCAATCGCTTCACTTATAAATTTAGGATTGTAGTTTACCATTGGAAACGGAGCTTCTTACCTGTCACAGAACCGCGTATTAATCATCCTTTACTTTACAATAGTGTGAAACCCTTTCTATCCTGGTGGCTAAATAGGAAACAACGGAGCCTAAAGGAAATTGAATTGATTGATGAAAATGAATGGCTTAATAATGTGCATGTATCGCTGCTCAAATCTTTTGCTAAGAATTTACATTTAAGTGAATGTTGGATTTGTGTAGCGCTTCCAAAAACGGTAAATCAAGGGTTTCAACTAACAGGCATTCCCCTACCAAAAACAGTTAATTGGAGAAAATATTGGTATAACACAACCTTTTCCAAACATTGTGATGAACAAGTATGGGACATTTTCTTGCCAAAACAAGGAGATTTCTCACAAGTGCACTGTGTACAACCATGTTATTCTCCGGGACGAAATAATCGTTTCCTATGCCGAGACCATATCTTTGTAGGGAATTGGACTATATGTCAAAATAGTACAACAATTAATTCAGGACTAAAACTAAGCTGGAAAGCGCCAGAAGACTTAGGAGTATTTTGGCTCTGTGGGAAAAAAGCATGTAAAGCACTGCCACCAGCTTGGGGAGGCAGATGCACTCTTGGGGTTTTATCTTCTGACCTGAAAATACATCCTCGCAGCAGACACCTGAGCCTCTGTCTCCTTGAGCGCCCGCATCTTCTGCTCCAGCCAAGCCTGTGAGAGCCTGGAGGCAAAGAGAAAGCAGGTCTTGTCCAGCAGCTGCCTGGCCTCTGCAGGCAGGCTCCAAATGCCACGCAGAGAAGGGTCCCATGAGCTTGGGTCACCCACCGTCCCCCAGCCCCTTTCCTTCCCCTGCTTTACAAATGGCTCCCTGCCACCACCACGGGTAGTAGACGGGGAAGGCCAGGAGCCCTGGACGCGAGGCGAGTGAGCGCAGGCAGCACAAAGCCAGCTGAGATGGCTCCACAGAGTGCGTTCCTTGGCAAGAATGCGCTCTTTACCCCCGAGACTCCTGCTCCGCTTCAGGAATCCGTGACGCCTCCTGCAAGATAAAGAAGGGGCGGGAGGTACTCCTTAAGCAGCTTGCTTACTGCCAAAAGGGACACTTTGGAGAGACAGTCCAGTGGAGCAAGCATGAGGAGCACTGCCAGGGCTTCCCAAAGGAGGCTCCCCTAGGGAGAGCTGGCAGAATTTCCTGCTGCTTCGAGTTCAGCAGAGCATCTTTCGGGTCTCCGTCTGACCCCCCCAGCCTCTGCGAGAGCTACGCAAGCAGCAAAGGCACCTTCTGCCAAAGTACTCCCCGCTTCAGCCTGCCACCCTGCGGAGGTCGCTCGGCAAGATCCGTCTCCGTGTTGAACCCCATGCAGGCACTAAGGAGACTGAAGGGCAAAGAGAAGTGCCCCCCCCACCCCCACCCTCTGCCTCCGCAGTGATGAGCATTAGTGACCAGGCGCCCCGTGTTTCCAGGGGAGGCGGGAGGGCAGAGCCACAGCCTTTGCAGGCGTTGGCTTTCCCACAGCAAGAGACGCTTACCCACAACGCTCCCTTTCCCCACACCGTTGAGCCCCGGCAGTAGACAAGAGCTGTGGGTCACATTGACAAGAGGGGGTTATTTTCCTCCGGAGCTGCTCCCTCTCGCCAGGCCTGAGAGGACCATTTTTGGTCAGGGATACGCACCAGACAGGACGGGAAGCAGCAGGAAAAGGAGCCTTGGGACGCTCCTGTCCTTCCAGTGGGTGCGGCGTTGTCTAAAAGAGCGGGAAGACTGGTGTTACCAAAGCCCAAGCTGGGACACGTCTTTGCCAGGGACCCGTTTAGGAGCTCGCGTGCTAGCAGATTCCTGTGCTCAGCACAGCTGCAGGCCTGAAAGCCCCAGGGCCTTTGGGAAGGTCTGGCGCGTTGCACACCAGCCCTGGGACACAAGCCCTCTGGCCTGACACAGGGGCAGCAGCCTGGCCCCGCTGGGCTCTCCCCAGAGAAGGGGCAGGGCCGTGCCCCCAGAATGGGGTTGCTGGGCTGCCCAGCGGGAGGGCAGTAGTGCAGACAGCCCCCACGCTCTGGGGCTGCCTGCTCCTGCCGGGAAGCCAGGCAGCGCACAGGGCTTCTGGCCTGATCCCTCCCTGCTCTCCGGGCCCTCTTGCACCCACCTGCGCGACCTGGCTGGCATCTCCGCAAGCCCAGCACAGCGGCCAGGCAGAGGGAAAAGCCTGCACTCCTCCCGAGACCCAAGCACCTCTTCTCTAGGTACCCACTAGCTGCTGCAAGTGCTCTGCTTCGCACTGCTGCCCAGCTCTGCAGCGCGGGGTGTTATGGAGGGCAGCAGGTTAGGGCCTCCCAAGAGCCGACTGGTGATGCCCGTGCTGAGCTCAGAGGGGCTACCCAGGAGGGTGTTGCTGTGGCAGCTGGGAGGGAGAAAGCCTGTGGGTTAGCGCCCAGCCACACCTGCCGCTCCCAGAGACAAAGGACCCAGCAGAAGCTGGGAGCACAGAGAGCAGCACCTCCTCTGGCTGCCCCGGCAAGCTGCTGTGGCGTCACAGCCCTCCTGCTGTGCCAGGCGGTGGCATGCCCTGTGCTCCAGGCAGGAAGGGACTTTTGTGAGCATTTGCAGAGCTGTGACACCGAATGAGATCAGGGAATTGCCTTTTTGCACTGGGGCGTTGCCAGCTGCTGCTGGCGGTGACCTGCAGTGCTCCAGAAGAGGCTGTAGTTCCACGTGGGTTAGGCGAGAGGCAGTACCAGTTTAAGCACTCCCCCGAAACCCGGTGTGCAGGTGCTGCAGACAAGCCCTGAGACCAGGGCTCAGCCCCACCTCAGGCTCCTCAGCCACCTCCCGGGCGTGCGGCACCCTGCAGGATGGAGCTGTGAGAGCGCTGTGCGCAGCCCCGCACGCCAGCTCTCAGGGAGCTGGGCATGTGGGTACTGCACAGAGCCCTGCGGGACTGGCCTGGGAGCGGGGACCCCGCTGCTGCCCAGCGTCCCTGGGCTGGGATCAAGCAGCATGGTGTGCAGGTCCCTTCAGGCTGGAGGAGCACCCGATGCAGACTCCCACCTCTACATACACCCAGGGCTGCTCAGGCACATGTGTTTTGGCTGAAGCGCCCTTGGGAGGGAGGGCTGCCTTCTCCTGCGGCTGCTGGGAAAAGCCCTGCCCTTACTGCGAGGCAGGGTGCTGGGCCTGGAGAAGAGGGAGCCGGCTGCGTAGCCAGAGAGGCTGTCCTCGGTCCCTCCGCGCTGTGACCTGCTGGCCTCTCTGCTCAGACACACACTGCACCTTGAGGTGGCCTGCCTGAAGAAGGGCTCCCCTGCCCATCGCCTTGCAGAGCCAGGGGGAGGCCAGGCAGTGCAGGACCTGCGAGGGAAGCCCCCCTCCTGCATGAAGCAGCTCCAGTGAGAAGGGGCACCTGCGAGCCAGGATGGCCCCGAGCCCTCTGTGCCACCCGGGGGGGACAACGTTCAGATTTCACAGATTTCTTTCTTTGCTCTCTAGTTTTATTTCAAAAGAACCGGGGCCTTGCTGGGGGGCTCCCAAAGGCAGCCGCCAGCTTTGCTGGCAGGACCCAGTTAAGGATGTCCCTCTTCAGCAGGACCAGGATGAGGACGGCGATCTGCAGGAAGGCGAGGAACAGAAGAAACCTCCTGTGGGACAGGAGAGGGCTCAGGCAGAGCAGAGGGCAAATTTCTCTCAGCTCTTTCCAAGCACCCTCTTTGAACACCACCGTGGGACCTTGCACCGTGATGGGCACAACACTCCCCCCACTCAGCACTGGGGTGAGGGGCCCGGCCATCTCTCTCGCCTCTACTCTACGTCTCCCCAGTGAGCCCCCTACTCACCCCCAAGCTAGGAAGGAAAGAAATATCAAAACATTTCATCCCCAAGAAGTCCAAAGCTGCCTAATACCCTTGGACCACTGGCACGGACATCCCACTGCCTATGGAAGAGCCCCGGCACCCCGACCCCAACCCCAAGGGCAACTCACCTCAGCCAAGAAGCGATCTTGTGCCTCCTTGACACCAGCTGCTCCTTCTGCAGGCCAAGGCACAGCAGGGATATGTGTTGGGCTGTGCCAGGTGGCCGAGGGTTGGGGGCTCAGGCCCCCTCCCTCGTCCCCGCTGAGATCAGTGCCCCCGTGTCCTCCGGGCACAGCGCAGACCCTTCCCTCCCCAAGGCCCACAGCGGGCTTCTCTGTCCTACCAGCCGCACAGCCGCCATCTCCTGCAGCAGCGACTCGCCTGTCTCCTCTGCCTGCGCCATCTTCCCCCTGCTACGGACACCGGGGGGTTCTGGGCTGTGAGAAGAGACCTCGGCCGGCAAGGCGCCGCGCCACGTGGCCAAGAGGGAGCCAGGGTGCTGCCCAGCCTCTGCTGGGGCTGGCACCAGGCACCCCCGGCATCCCAGCACTGCACAGACCCACCCCCTGCCCCTGTCCTGCCCCACGCCTGCCGAGGGGCACGGAGGAGAGCCTGGGAGCTGCTCAGAGTTGTGCAAAGCTGCTTCCAGGCGTCCCCACTTGCTGAGAGAGGTTTTGAGCCGCTTAGGAGCAGACAAAGGGCTCTCCAGAGCAGGCTGGAGGAGTGGACAGGAGCCAGAAAGATGTCTGCAAGGGGCAGAGGTCTGCCCGAAGCTGCTCAGCAGCCCCCACCCCGCTGCCCCAGGTTTCCATCAGGGCCCCATCGCCACTCACAAAGCTCTTGGCTCTCGGAGGCACTCCCGTCTCTCCTGGAGGCGCTGCAGCTTATTCCTGAGCAGCTGGACAAGCAAAGGGCGCGGTCAAGAGTCCATGCCATGCCTGCTCTGAGGGGGCTTCCCCCCACAAACATGGTGAGCCCCCATCCCTCCCGTCCCCAGTACCTTCTTGACCTCAACGTGCTCCCAAACAGCTTCTGTCAGCTCCAACCACTGCTCCCTCTGCAAAGCAAGTGGGACACATTGCAGGGAGGCACGGTGGGCAAGGGCAAGCCCACACCACTGCCCGTGGCTGCTGGGGTGCACGGACCCACCGCTGGCACCTCCCTCCCTGACCCTTTCAGGACGGGCCTCCTTTTCCCCTGTACCTTCTGCGCCTCTTCCAGGCTGGCGGCTGCCTCCCTGCTTGCCACCTGAGCATGCTCCTGTGGGAGAGGAGGGGAAGAGAAGCAGCCATGAGGGCAGCGGGACACTGCCACGAGTGCATTCCCCTCGGCATTGTCCCCTCCCAGCTCCCCTCGGGCACTGCCGTTGCCCTCGCGTCCCCTCTCCTTCCCAGCCCTGCAGGCACCAGGGGCAGACAGAGGGACCCCCAGGCCCAACGCTGCACACGGTCCACATCTGGACATGGTCCTGAGCCACTGGCTGTAGGTGACCCTGCTTCAGCAGGGGCATTGCACAAGACAAGACCGCCTCCGGAGCTCCCGTCCAGCCACAAGCACTCTGTGATTCTCTGAACTCACCTTCATCTGGGCCACCAGCCGCTCCAGCTGCTGGAGCTCCCGGCCATCGCTTTCCAAACACCGCGCCACAGCACAGTTCTGGGAAGAGGAGCCAGACACAGGCACTGAGCCCCTGCCACAGCCCCAGGGGCTGCAGGTGGGGGAGGTGGGCAGAGGAGGGGACGCTGACCTCCATGGTGAGCTGCTGCACGCTTTCCTGCAGCTCCTGCTGCTTCTTCCCCTGTGTGGGGAAAGGAGGGGTCAGGGGCTCGGATCTCGCAGCCCCAGCCCCCGGGGACAAGGGCAACACTCCACACCTACCAGACACGGCAGCACCTCCTTGTGCCTCTGTGACGCAGCAGAACACTGCGTCAGGCGCTCCCGGAGCATGCGGAGGTCTTGCTTCGTCACTTGTGCCTGCATGGCTGCACCTGCGCGTCGGGAGGCGGCAGGGTGTGAGGGCCACGGCTGCAGGCACTATCCGGCACGGACACTGGCGGGGACGCTGCCCTACCCTGACACACAAGCGCATGCGGGGCCGCGGGTGGGCTCAGGGGAATGTACCCCCGCACGACTGTGCACAGGCACACAACCCCGCTCACCTGCAGCTGGGCCCAGCACCGCGGGTGCTGGCACAGGTACAGCCGTACGCCCGTGGGCACAGCCACGCGCCGCCTTGTGCTTCGCAAACACAGGCGCACCCACGCTCTCTCACGCAAAGGAAGGCCACGCACGTGCACAGTCGGGGATGCCCAGGGCTGGCACGGGAGCCTCCCCCCCACATAGGGCACCGTCAGCCGTCTGCACTCACGCGCCTGCGCCCCCCTCCCCCTCGCCAGCGGTCCTGTGCACTCGCACGCACTAGTGCCGTGCCGAGCTTGGCCCGTGCCAGCTGGGTGCTGAGCACGTGGCAGGATACGGTGGGGGGCACCAGGGACCGCTGGGGAGAGAAGGAGCTTCCCCATCCCTGCTGTGCCGGGCGCCCGCAGGGCCACTCCTGGTCGTGGGGCTGCCCTGTTCTGGGGCTGCTGCGACACCTCCAGTGTCACCATCCTGCCCCGTGCGGTCGCAGCGCCCCCGCCCGCGGGACCCCCCTTCCTTTTGGTCCCCCACCAGCCCCAGCAGCACACGCGTCCTCCCCACCTGGCCCTGCCTCGGCCCAGGCTACTGCCTTCCCCCCACCGCTCCCAGCCACACACAGACCCCTGGCCGCCCCCTCGCCCGGCCACCGGCTGCGGGGACCGTGGGGATGCTCTGCCCTCACCCTCCTCTCCCCTCTTGGGGGCCTTCCACTGCACGGCGAACACGGGACAGGTCGTTGGCGAGTACTCCCCAAACTCCTGCCCAGCACCACTGAGCTTCTCCTCCAGGTGCTGCCCTGCCTCTCGCAGCAGCCCCCTTTGTACCCACAGGGCGCCCGTGTCACAAGGCCAGAGTGACATCACGCTTACACGGCCACCACTGCCCACTGTGACGTGGCAATCACCTCCCTGGGGCTGGCGCCAAGCTGGCCGTGGGGCCCAGCCATGGCCAGGGGGAAACAGGGCATCACTCTCGGCATCCACTCTTAGTGCATGGGCGGGAGCGACCTCCGGCACCGCGTGTCGGCGCCTCGCCACGGGGTATGCCTGTCCCGCGGCAGTCCAGCTGCGGCAGCTCCCCACCCTAAGTCCAAGCAGGAGCCAGGCTGCACACGTGCTCCCAGCAGGCACACGCAGGCACTCGCAGACACGCGGGTGCACCACGGCTGCGCACATGTGCACAGATGGCCACACCGCATGGAGTCCAGCGCAGGGCTCAAGCATGCAGGCCCTGTTTGTATCCAGCATCCAGCGCTGGGGGGAGAAGTACAGCCCAGGAAAGTTAAAAATAAAGGCTAGCCCTCTGCTCCAGCCCGGGCAGACACCGTGCTTGCAGGCTCCCAAGAGGAATGGTCTCTCTCTCTTGCTCAGAAAGCTGCAGCTGCTGGCCCGCGGGGGGACAGCAGGAGGGAAGGGGTGGGGGCACGCGGCAGGCAGGCAGGCAGTGACCCACGTGCTCCAGCTCTGGCCCTTCGAGCGGCTGCATGCAGCAGCGCCGCATTCAGGCGCTGACAGGCCGGGTCGCTCCGGCCTCCACGCGACGGGGCCTTTCCCCTCGGCAGCGAAACCCGC
Organism: Theristicus caerulescens; assembly: GCA_020745775.1. NCBI lineage: Eukaryota > Metazoa > Chordata > Aves > Pelecaniformes > Threskiornithidae > Theristicus > Theristicus caerulescens. The sequence goes on from CM036580.1 coordinate 3,297,078, forward strand.
GAGTGGCTGGAGAAGGTGGCAGGGAGCAGCCGGGGCTGTGCCGGCCGGTGGCTGTGGGGTCAGCAGGGGCACGGGCCTTGGGGACAGAGCCACCGGCTACGAGACTGCTAGAATGGATCCCGTGGGACGGGGATGCAAGCAGCAATGGGGCGATGGGGACAGCGGCGCTGGGGATGGGGACAGGGGGCCCCGCGGCTGTGGAGCCAAGAGGGCTGGGAGCACGGGGAGGAGGGGAGAGCGTGGTCGTGGGGCCTGTGGGGAGGGAGAAGGGCACAGGCTGGGGGGCTGTGGCGCGGGAGGGGGAGTGTGGGTCCATAGGGGCCGTGGGACACAAGGGCAGGCGGCTGCGGGCAGGGGGTTGCACCCAGTGCCTAGCAGACGAGGCTGGGCCTGGCCTCGAGGGGCTGTGGGGACCGGCACGCAGGGCAAGACCCTCTCCCTGTGCCCCAGCAAACACGCCTGAGCCAACGGAGGTGGAGGTAGCAAAGGCGTTATTGGGGGGGCGGGCTGTCAAAAGGGCAGCAGCCCCTCACTATGCACAGAGAGGATCTGTCCCAGGGCACGTGCCAGTTCGGTGTAGGTCTCCTTAGGCACCACACGCAAGATCAATCTACAAGTTTGTTTTATATCGAACGGGAGCATATCGTCCCCCCCCGAAGACACCATCTATGAGGGTTGAGACCATGGCAGAATTAAGCCCTTTGTCCGCAATTGCTTTAACAATCGCTTGTACATCCTTAGGGTGTATCGGCGAGTGGACCCTCTGTCCCCCGTCCGTCACCCGGACCGGGAACGCTAGCGCGGCCGATGGGGCCCAGTCGGCACACGCAATCTTTATTTTCCTCCAATCCGTGAGAGGGATTTCTCCCCTTCGCGGTTTTTCGTTAGTTTGGATGGGAATATTTTTGCTCTTAGCTCTGTTTACCTTCGTTTCCTCCTCCCTTAAGTTTGAATCAGTTGCGAGCCACTCATCCCAGCTGGTGCCTGATTCGGAATCAGAACTCCACTGACTGGTTACTTCCGGGCTCCGACACTTTTTCGTTGGGCTCCAGCCCCGCCCACTTCCCTTGCGGGCGGGCTGTTCCCCCCCCTCTTGGCTCGCCCCGCCCCCCTACTCCCGGGGGTGCTTGCCCTATAAGGGCTTTTTTTCAGATGGCCGCTCTGATTGGTTCTCAGCCCCTCACTCGTGCTCCCCTCCCCCTCCCAGTCGCCCCCGCCCCCTTTCTCCTCCTCGTTCTCCTCCCCACTCTGTTTGCATGCGCTTGTTAGTTTGAATGCTTCCTCCTCATTCCCGCCGGGGGCATCCCCGCCCCGCCCTTCCCCTTGGGGCTCGGCGCCATTTTGGGGCGCATAGGGCGGTGGTCTAACCCAGACGTCCTCAGACTCTGATTTCCCTACGGCGCTCCTAGCCTCTTCGGCTAACCCACCCCAGAAGGATTTCGCTCGTTTCTGTCCCTCCGTAAGCGGGACGGGGTTCGGGGATTGAGGGGACGTGTCACCCTCTCGCAGATCTTTAGGCTCAGCAGAGTCGCCATCGTCTGGGGGGTACAAAGTCTGCGTGGCTGCTCCGACTCCTGCTTTCGGGGTGACCAACAAACAGTCCCTTGCTGCCACCCAGGTCTCCTGCTCTTGTATAGCTTTCTGCAAGGCCTGTACGACTTTTCCCCAAGACTTAAGGTTTTTCCCACAACCCGAGGACATCGTCTCCTTGGCTAACACTTCAGTACACTTGTCCCACACTTCAGGGTGGAGAATATCCACCGGCTGGTCAATGACCTTAATTTGTAAAAGCCTCGCAACGGCGACAGTAAAATCTTTGGGTTTACAATCAATACCCCACTGCTTATGTAATTGTGATACGACCTTCACAAGGGCTTCCATCCTCCTTGTGGGTCCGGGAGCGTCCTCCCCGCCGGGCTGGTCCAGCCGCTCCGGCCGCCGTTCACCCGTCCAGGCGATGATCCCGGGTTTCGGCACCACTTGTTGCCTCCGGGAGGCGTGGCGACCTGGTTCAGGAACGGCACGGTGGCCAACCCCAGGCCACTCGGGCCATCAGCTCACAGACACCAATGTGGTGGACGGCTAATGGCATTTATTGATGAGTGACACAGCGTTATATAGCTAAGGTTCACAACGTCACATCCGCCTGCTTCCATCACAAACTAGACGCTATTGGCTATCAGGAGAGGGGCCCTGTCTTTCCGTACAGCGCGACACCTTCCGGCCGCCAGACCCTAATTACCCACCCCAAGTCCAAGCAGGAGCCAGGCTGCACACGTGCTCCCAGCAGGCACACGCAGGCACTCGCAGACACGCGGGTGCACCACGGCTGCGCACATGTGCACAGATGGCCACACCGCATGGAGTCCAGCGCAGGGCTCAAGCATGCAGGCCCTGTTTGTATCCAGCATCCAGCGCTGGGGGGAGAAGTACAGCCCAGGAAAGTTAAAAATAAAGGCTAGCCCTCTGCTCCAGCCCGGGCAGACACCGTGCTTGCAGGCTCCCAAGAGGAATGGTCTCTCTCTCTTGCTCAGAAAGCTGCAGCTGCTGGCCCGCGGGGGGACAGCAGGAGGGAAGGGGTGGGGGCACGCGGCAGGCAGGCAGGCAGTGACCCACGTGCTCCAGCTCTGGCCCTTCGAGCGGCTGCATGCAGCAGCGCCGCATTCAGGCGCTGGCAGGCTGGGTCGCTCCGGCCTCCACGCGACGGGGCCTTTCCCCTCGGCAGCGAAACCCGCGAGTGGCTGGAGAAGGTGGCAGGGAGCAGCCGGGGCTGTGCCAGCCGGTGGCTGTGGGGTCAGCAGGGGCACGGGCCTTGGGGACAGAGCCACCGGCTACGAGACTGCTAGAATGGGTCCCGTGGGACGGGGATGCAAGCAGCAATGGGGCGATGGGGACAGCGGTGCTGGGGATGGGGACAGGGGGCCCCGCGGCTGTGGAGTCAAGAGGGCTGGGAGCACGGGGAGGAGGGGAGAGCGTGGTCGTGGGGCCTGTGGGGAGGGAGAAGGGCACAGGCTGGGGGGCTGTGGCGCGGGAGGGGGAGTGTGGGTCCATAGGGGCCGTGGGACACAAGGGCAGGCGGGCGGCTGCGGGGTGGGTGGGGGTCTGTGGGGAGGAAGGGAGGGGGCCTGGGGGGGTCTAGGGGGCTGTGGGTGATTACATTTGCCAGCCGCTGTGTAATTGTGCCCCCGGCTGCTGGAACCTGAACAGTCTCAGAGATGCTTACAGTGGTTGGGCTGCACATTGCTAAATGGTTGCCAAAAAGGTGGAGGAAAAAAACTACCGTGGCCTGAGAAGACGGTGATTCCAGTTGGTTATGCAGCAGCATAAATACTTTGGGGACGGCGGGAGGGAGGGCAGCTGAGGCTGGCACGCAGGGACCTGGCTTGCGGCAGGCAGGGGGTTGCACCCAGTGCCTAGCAGACGAGGCTGGGCCTGGCCTCGAGGGGCTGTGGGGACCGGCACGCAGGGCAAGACCCTCTCCCTGTGCCCCAGCAAACACGCCTGAGCCAACGGAGGTGGAGGTAGCAAAGGCGTTATTGGGGGGGCGGGCTGTCAAAAGGGCAGCAGCCCCTCACTATGCACGGGGAGGATCTGTCCCAGGGCATGTGCCATTCAGTGTAGGTCTCCTCAGGCAGCACACGCAAGAGCAGGCGGTACAAGAGCTCGGGGTCGTACCAGGAGGCGTAGAGCACCGCAGCAGCCAGAGCGAAGCCGACGGCCAGCTGCAGGCCGACCAAGAGCAGGCAGAGTGTCCTGTGGGGCAGAAGAGGGATGGGAGACAGGGCAGGCTGGATGCATCCCAAGCCCATCTTGCCTATGGGATGGAGGGGGCCCTTCTGGGAGCCCCACGGGCTGCCTCCCCAGCCGTTTCTCATTGCTCCCTCGGGCAGGATGGGACACGAGACTCCGCAAGCCCGGGAAAACACCCCGGCCCAGGGAAAACCGACGCCCAGCACTTCCCAGCTGCAAAGCCCACAGCCGGCCGGCAGCTCCCCAGCAGCCTGGACTTGGGAGCCCCGCCAGCTGGAGCAGGTGTCTGGCCCATGCCACCCGCTGCCCAGGGGACCCAGTGGGGACACTCACTGCAGCCAATAAATGAAGCCGTGTCTTCTCGCCAGCATCTCCTTGTCCTGCAGGTCAACACAGAGCAAGGACACTCGTCAAGCACTGCTGCACAGGCAGGACAGCTGGAGTCGCACAGTGCCCCTGGCCTCCGCCTTGCGCGGGAGCACAGCCCATGCGTGGCTGTGAGCTCCATGGACCCCTCTCCCCAGGGAGAGCCACGCTGGCCGGGGCAGGGGCTGGCACAGGCTCTCCCCCTTACCCGCTGTGCTTCCAGCACCTCCGGCAGCGCAGTCCCCGGCGCCTCTGCCTCCTTCTTCCTCTGCTGCTGCCTGCAGGCAACAGGGCTTGGTTGGAGGAGTTAGAGACCTCCATGGCCACGCGGGCTGGGGGGCGGCAGGTGACCCAAGCTCATGGGACCCTTCTCTGCACGGCGTTTGGAGCCTGTCTGCAGAGGCCAGGCAGCTGCTGGACAAGACCTGCTTTCTCCTTGCCTCCAGGCACTCACAGGCTTGGCTGGAGCAGAAGATGCGGGCGCTCAAGGAGACGGAGGCTCAGGGGTCTGCTGTGAGGGGGGAACATACTGCAGGCAGTGAGCGAGGTCCTCGGAGACCATGGTGTGCAAGAGGAGAAGAGAGAGGTAAGGGTGCAGGGTGTAGATCAGAGACCTCGCTGCCTTTCCGGGCACCCTCCTGCTGCTTCCTCTGGGCACTCTCAAAGTCGGCACCTTTTCCGACAGGTCTTGCCTTGGGTTTTCTGACACAGAGGCGCTCCTCGGCTCTGTGCTAGGACCCGGTGTTCATGCAGAATGGCCTGTGCATGTGTTTGTGTTCACGGCCGGCTCTTCATTCCCAATTTTTTCCCAGGAAATTCTGCAGTTGACGGAGGCGGCAACGAAGAAGGTGCTTGAAAACTACCCGCAGATGGGCTTGAAAACTACCCGTCAGGACTGGGCTCTGGAAGCCATAGGTAGGCAGTCAGGAAGTCTCGCTGCCCTCGCTTTGTGTATGGCTCCCCCCCCCAAACTCTGCCGAGCTCTGCTTTCAAGCCTGAGAAATACATCCCAATGCACTGCTTCAGCTCCTCATCTCTGCCCACCATTGATCATTGTCAGGTGCCACCACTGATGAGGAGAGGACATCTAAGAGTTACGGTGGGCAAGGCAAGAAGACCTGGTGGCTTTCTCCATTCAGCTTCTCTTCTGCAAACCCTCCAGAGAGCATCTTGCAGGTATCACAAGAGAAATCCTGACTTGTGCTTCAGCTCCTTGCTTTCGGCTTGGCAGACCAAGTGCACAGCACTTCCCTTCAGCCCGGCCATATCGTTCAGCCCTGCAGTCTGCATCGCATTCCCAACCCCTGCGATCCCTGACAGCACTGCCCTCCCATCAGGAGGGGGACCGAGCTGAACCCAGCTGCTGCGACCTGCCCACCACCCTTGCTTGCAGTTTGCAGGGGAACTTTGTCCTTGGGAGCCCCACTGCCATACCGCATCTCGGAGGGTCCCTTGCCAGAGTGGGTGCGAGTGGTAGGGGCTGCTTGCCCTGGAAGCAGCGAGAGGTGCTCCTCTGGGCCTCCGGCCCCGATCCGCTCCACCACGGCTGAAGCAGGGGCCAAGTCTGCAGTGGACCTCGCAGCTGCAGCGCAATCTTTGAAGGGCGATGGGGTGAGGTAGACTAGGGAGACCAGCCCTGTCTCTGCAGGCTCTGAGAAAGCAGAGCTGCCTTGGAAAAGGTGGTGGAGCCCAGAGGTTTTGTCAAAGCACTTCCCTATTGCCCTGCTGCCCATCGCCTTGGACTCCTTTACGAGCAGGACTGCAGCCCAGTGGCAAGGCAAGGTCTCTGCTTCTGGCCAAACAGGCAGCTCTGTTGGCTCTTTGGCTGCCTTGCCGCTGACGGTCATGGCTTTCTGGTTTCAGCCCCGTATTGCCCCTGGCAACTGCTGGGCTTTCCCAGGATCTCGGGGCCACGTGGCCATCCGGCTGCCTGAGCAAATCTGGCCAATGGCTTTCAGCATCTGGCACATCTCCGAGGCAGTCTCTCCTTCCGGGGAAGTCAGCAGCGCCCCCAAAGACTTTGCTGTCTCCGTAAGCCTTTGCCTTGTGCTTCTCGGGAGGGCGCGGCCCCAGGGAAAAGCCGTACCAGAGACGTGCTTCTCGCGGTGGCTTCTCTCTGGGGCTGC